>JBBPDA010000105.1:4201782-4218950 GCA_037974385.1 Arnoldichthys spilopterus
CTCTCTCTCTCTCTCTCTCTCTCTCTCTCTCTCTCTCTCTCTCTCTCTCTCTCTCTCTCTCTCTCTCTCATTATCTCACATAATGTCATTTTTCTTGTACTTATAAATATGCCCAAACTGTATGCATTCATGATCATTAACAAGATATGTCTACATACCAAAACTGATGGAAAAAGTATTTAGATGCTATATTTAAATATATGCAAATTTATCATGAAAATATTACTAAACAACACACAAATTAAAAAAAGTTTGGTTTGAAAATGTACAAGCATAAGGTTTACAGAACCACAACTAATCATCCCTGAACAGGTGCTCCATCCACACAAGATCTTTTTTTCTTAGAGTAAATATAAGGAAGGTAAGAAAGAGGCCGGCAGTCATATAAAAAGGGCATGACATACTGAAAGCAGCATGAAGAACAGTTACCCAGTCCCCAGGTTCTAAGCTTTAATTCAACTGACTGTGTTTGTTGTTAAAAGAGGAGACATATAATGGTCTGAATTCTGTAAATGAAATATATTTAACTACCTAAGTACCTAACTGTGTTACTGCATAATTAGATTTAAGTAGATTTAATATATCTAAGTTTCAAATGAAGACTTTCTGGTAGGCCAAATCAAAGGTCAAGGGTCAGATTATGCCAGGAGAAGACATTTTGGCCAGACCTACTCTAGCAAAAATGTAGCGTAATAGCTTCTATTTAGCTGTCTATGCATCTGTCAGTATGTCTTTCACTTTCTTGCTCTTATTGCTCTAGTGGTCCTCACACAGAACAGATTTTGCCCTCACCACTGTGGCCTGCGTGTGTTTTTCCACTTATAGGCCAATGAAGGGTTAGAGGCTAAAGCTATTGACATGCACAGTGCAGGAAGCGGCCCATGTCAGGGGCCATTAGTGGCCAGCCCCAGTTCCGGCTGCTACAAGCCGAGCAGGCCGAGAGGCACCCTACGACCCCAGGTCCCCCCCCCCTCCTTCTCCATCTCACTGCGTGTTTACTCAAAAGGGTGGGGGCCAATGAGGGCAGGCGAGGCCAAGATTATTCACAAATGTTGAACTGTTTGTGGGGGGCACAGAACAGAAGCCACACAAACATAACTGTATTGTAAGCAGTTTAGCACATGTGCTCCAAAATAGATGAAAAGTAACCAGCCAGGTCAGTCTTAACACAAAAGTCGGACTCTTGCAGTTACATAAACCATGCACGCAGTAGAATGAAACCACACACGTTCTCACACACATACACTTTAACTCCCTCCCTGGGGCTCTGTTGTGCGATTAATGTGTATGTTATTTTAGGGGAAGTATCTGTTAGGGAGACTGTTTCCTGCTGCTGGGTCTACTGGGACAACAGCTTGAGCTGTGAAAACACTTAGGGAGTCTAAATCTAAACCATTTCCCATTGCTCATTGTGTGACAGCACTGCTAACGGTATACAATAGCTGGCATTGCATAAACATACTGACAGCCCAGTGGAAGACCATTACACAGCAGTTAGTGGGACACATACATGGAAATAACTGAGTGGCATTTGATTTATCAAATACCAGTGAAAATACAAAGACATGGTAGTAATTTGCATCCCATATATGAGTCCACAGAGTTTGCATTGGTCATCCTCTAGACCCTTGACAACGGTCAGTTGATGATCAAAAAAATGGCTTGTTGTAGTGAGTCCATATTCACTGATACTGTTAAAGTTCAGGTATTGCTAGTTACTGCAATTATCATATATATATATATCATGCTTTTTTTCTGAAAACTAAAACTCATTTGCCCACAGCAGTTTCACATTTTTTTGGTCCATTTGAGATAAGCTCAGGCCCTAAAAACTTGCCAGCATTTCTGCAAAGAGTTGATGTATTGGCTTCCTGCGTGCTTAATACAGTTTCAAGTTGCATTAATAGTATAGTATTCTGACCACATACGGCTATATGTGTCACAGTAGCATGATGGTCTTTGATGGATGCTACTGTTATACCCAAACACCATACCTCCCCTGCTACCAGTTAGCCTGCTTAATATGGAGTCTTTAAAATCAGTGTTACTTAAATATTCTGTGTACTTTCAATCTTATTGTAACTCTGTCCCAGCATTTCTTGAGGGTTTAGCCTTTAAATTCTAAATTGATGTATATTTACACATTACAATTAATATTATCAGTAAAACTATTGAAAATCTTTTCTTTGTACTTTCTCTGTGCCAGTTAAATAAGAGTTCACATGAACTAACATATCAGAGATTATTGTTTTTATTGTATTTTGAAAATATATACCAACTTTTCTAGAATTGGAGTTTGTATATCACTGTTATATGTAACAGATGCAAATGCTCAAAGTGGCCAACGTGGTGTACATGATACCTGAGAAAGTACTTCCCACATACCCAAAACTGTTTTACATTTTAATTTACACTGTATAATTTTTGATTGAATATTTTATAGCTTTATTATATATGATAATAACCCGCTATCAAAAAAGAAAGCTAAATGACTCTTCGCTAATTTTAAGAAAAGGGAAATTGAGGTCTATTCACTGGAAGGGCTTATCTGAACAACTTCATCTGAAGAACAACTTGACATCCAGCTGAAGGGTATGAAGTCTGCATTGCTGCACACATTGCACATCCAAACCACACACAATATAAAACTGAGGCCTTTGAAAGTCCCAAATTTTTTGTGCTTCACTAACCTCTCTGTCTTGCTTTCGATTTCTGTTCTGGTAAAGAAGAAATTGTGAGTTGGTATCATAGTGTATGTGTGTGTGGGTGCATGTGTGTGTGTGTGTGTGTAAGGGTAAGGCTGTGCTGTTTGATTTATCCTCTTTCATGACAAAAGATCTGAAAGTGACAGTTTTATTGCCGGGCTGCTGTGTGTGTGTTTGGTCGCTGGGACACAAAGCCATTTGGTTGAAGGTAAAAGTCAGCAGTCTGCAGGCCGATCCGGCAATAAAAACAACTGCAACCTCTAGCTAGGTCTGCGCTCTTTAATCACCAAAGTTAAAAACCACAGCATTCAAATGCCTTCCTTCACATTTACTGTAAGCCCCTGGGCAGTCTTATCATTTCCAGAAGTCATCAGAGCCTCTATATCAGAGCTGGCAGATTGGGTTCCTTTTGCTTTTCTGCTTTCTGTCGGCTTCTCAGGAGGTCCGCTGGACCCCTCCCTTCCACTGCCAGTGAGACAGAAAGGTCTGCAAATGAAGGCTTTGGGTTCAGGGGGCCAAGCTCCACCCATTTCAGTTTTAGACAATCAGTCCAAGACCAATGTCTGTTATGGTCATCCCAGTGGGAATATAATTAATTATACATGTTTTTCGAAAGAAAGGGAGAGAGAGAGAAGAAGTAGAAGAAAGCGGTAAATGGAGAGACAGAATTAGCCCAGTAAATAAACAGAGAAGGGAAGAGAAGGCGGAGAAAGAGATGGAGAGATAGAAAAGAAAAAGGAGACAGAGATATCAAAAAACAGGGAAAGAAAAGGAGAGGGAGTCAGAGAGAGAGAGAGGGGTGGAGAGAAAATGAGAGGGACAATGAGAGCATGTGAAGGAGAGAAAATAAAGTTGAAAGGGACGGGAGAAAGAGAGAAACAGAAGAAGTAGGAAAAGGGAGAGACAGAATATGACCAATGAAAGGGGGGGTAAGGAAGAGAGAGATGGCGGGAGGAAGAAAGAGAGACAGAAAAAAGAGAAAGACAGACAAAAAGAAAGGGGAAGAGAGAGAGATAGGCCAGACATATATGGGGAGACAGACAGGATGAGAAAAGAAGTGAGAGAAGAGGAGAAGGAAAGCAAAGAAGAGAGCAACAAAGAGAATAAATAAAGGGTTTGTAGGAGAGGGTGAGGAAATGAAAGAGGAAGAGACAGATCAAGAGAAAGAGTGGGGAAAGGGAGAGGAAAAAGGGAGAGAAAGGGGAGAGAGACATGAAGAAGCTGAGTGAGAGAGAGAATGTTAGCCTTATCTTGTCAAATAAGTCACACCCTGCCTGTTTACGCTGGCGGCAGATCCGTCACCAATTCAGCATCTCTTTAGTCTGATTAGCTTTGATTAGCGCTTGTTTAGCTGGAGATGAAAAGGCCGCAGTTGGCTTTTGTTCTTTTTTTCGTCAAGGGAATCTGATCCACTCTGCCACAGGCCAAAGCAGCAGAATCTCCTAATCTGCTTTTGTCTTCTCACCCCAACACCTTACACCCAGATTAGTCATCAGACCCCAGACTCGGACCCCAGGCTGGAGACTGGAAATCTGATCCGGTTGGTTTGCATTTGTGCAGTGAGGCAGGTGTGAGGGGGGCATATCTGGACTGGTTTAAAAACACAAGGTCAGTAATAATAGTTATTGTGTTTGTGCGTGTGTGTGTGTGTGTGTGTGTGTGTGTGTGTGTGTGTGTGTATGCATGCACAAAAAACCTTTTATTTCATTAATAAAGATAAAGAGGCCTTTTTTATATGTACTTGATTGTAATGTATACTTTATTACTCGATAAATAAAACACATAAGGAGATTCAAAAATGTTCTTAAAATGGAACAGATTTATACATGTTTACCATTTATGTTGGTCTGTACATCATAATATTTATACACAATGTAAAAGGCAAGTCACAAGGTTTTCTTTTGAAAATGGGATGTTCCACAAAGTACAAACTTTTATATATATTAAAAATATAACAACAAATATTAAACATTACATAACTTTTACACACCCCATCTTTTATTAATTTAGAGAAAGTGCATTTTTAAAAGCATATCCTAAACATTTACATATGTCTGTACCTTCAGCTTGTATTAGAGTGCAAATACTCACACTCAGAGGTTCTTGGTGACTAAACCTTCACACACCCACACACACATACATACGTACACTCTGCTGACAGATAGGCAGGTGCTAGGACACCTGTTGTCATGGCAGTAGCTTTGCTTACACTTGCAGCCCAACTAATGCTGTCTGTCACTTCCTCTAGGACACACACACATGCACACGCACAAACAAAACACGCTTCCTCACCGTACATAACTTTACTGTCACACAACGGTCTGTACACATTTAAGCCTTCTGATGCACTTCCTGTCTGTCTCATGAAGGTTATAAGAAAAGCTCATAAGGTCAGTGCTGTTGTTGGTCATTTGAAAAGACCAGCTGTCCTTCACATTGTGTGAACATTTGAAAATGAACAGATCAACAGAGATTGTCTCCGTTTCATTATTATCATTTTACACTAACTTTTCTCAAAACTACATGCTAACAGTCATATAAAGATACATAAAGACATAGAAATGTATTTTTTACTCCTTAACATAATGTTTTCCCAAAATGGGATATTTAGTAAGCATTTCTGGGTTGGACATAATTTCATGCAACAGGATTTGACTGGAGTGTGAAAAGTTTTACATTCAAATAAGTAGTTGTGAACATAACTAGCCAAATGTACATAAGGGAAAGAGGTATGTGTGTTTCTCCCTTCAACAATAAAAGTAATTTTCATTTATATAGGATATAAGCAAGGATGCATTACAAAGAGAGTAAAAACAAGAGAAAAAAAGCTAATTGATTTATTCATTCATCATCTTAGGCCTAATAGCAAACTAGAAAACCTTTGAAAATAGTGCAAATATTGCTAACCTTTGAATAACTCAGGTTAACATGAAAAAAAGAACTGAACTGAAAAAAATGAACTGAAATAAATGGTAAGTGGTTCTTTAAAAACTGCTCCAAAATCCAAAAGAGAAAGTGAGAATGAATTCAGCAAGGAGAGTAACAAAGAAGTGGAGGGGTTTTCTACCAATTAGAGTAGCTGAGATCTATGTTACTAGATTTTGATCAAAGTTCATGGAGAAACAAAAAATGTGTCGATTTCAAACGATAACCATCACAGCCCACATACAAAACCAAAAAGACCATTTAAAATGATTTGATTACTATTTGGATTATCACCAGATAAGATTTTACCTCATGCCTTTACATGGTAGAGAATGCATCTGCAGCATACTGATACTCAAGATGCATAAGGATCCAGGTGTAAACTGGGTCAAAGACTGTGTGAACCTAACACAGCACACTCCAACTTTTTCGCTCATCTGACCCTTCTTACCCACTCACGAGACAGTCCTGTCAAAACAACCCTGAGAGTTCGGCAACTGTATGCAGCCAGTCACACAAAATGGACGACCAGAATTATATCACCACAGCTGAGGGGTCAAAGGTCATTGACCTGTGTCTAACCATCATATGCTGTTCCTAAGTTTCATGGACAAAAGCCTTTCTCTTTGGAGCAGTGTGTGTGAAATGAACTACTTTTAGTGCAGCTAAAGCACTAATGGAACGGTTCTCGGGGAACATGCACATAAAGGCCAAGGCACTAAGGCTAATGGGCCGAACACCGTGGCCAATAAGAATGACATGAGAAAGGCTACAACTTGTAACACCAGTTAATGCATTTTCACACTGTCCACCCATTTAGAACAGCAGGTTATTATTCTCTGTTGTCCCTGGTGTAATGCTTGCACACCTATTAGCTGTTAAAGGTGTGAAAAGTTCAACAAACTTTACCACTTTGAAAAATGTATAAGGATGTAGCAAAGTCTCCTTTGAACTTTCGTTTGACACTTTCAACACCTATAAGGACATTTAACTGCCATGACACTGTGATAAAGTGCCATAAAGTTTTTAGGAAAGTTTGAGTCAACACTCAATACTCATAACAAATACAACACCACATATATATTTGGCGAGCATTCCTGGTACATCTACAATGTCTCACTGGCATCTTAGACCCTTAAAAAGTATTTGTAAAAATTTTGGTAAACACTGTCAAATAGTAACAGATCATAAAAGCCAAAGTAGTATAATCACCATAGTAGTTACATTTATACATCACCCTAAACCAATAACATGTGTATGAACTAGTGTATAACTCAAATTTTTACTGTCATAATATGCATAGAAAACACTGAATTTCACTGCAAAAATGACAAAATTGACAAAATAAAAAGGAAAATGTCACAGGCAAGTAAGCAACCTAAAATTAATTAAATAAATTAAATTGCTGTACATTTACAGTACAAAATATTACACAATTTAGCAAAAACACACTTGCCTAAAATTAGATGTTAAATATGTTTTACATGTTTGTTAAATAATTTTAAATTTAGCTCAACATGGTAAAGAAGGTAAATATATGTTACAATATAATACATTATATTTTATAGATTATATAAATTCACTACCATTTACCATAATTTTATGTAATGTTTTTGTAATTATGAGTTTAAATTCACAGTTACTGTGCTGTTAAGCAATGTACAAAAACTAAAACATAACTAGAATGATGCGTTTCTTGAAGAAAGTGACAGCAATGTAGCAATGCTACCAATTATTTTTGGATGAGGTGTTTTTATTTTTTTAGATGATCGTGAGGGTGTTTGTAGGTGGTTTGTGGTTAAAGCTGTCATCTAACAGAGAGAATGCCTTGGGTTTTATTAAAAGCTGGACCACCAGGGTACCTTTCTGTGTGGAGTTTGCATGTTCTCTTTTTGCCTGTGTGGGTTTCTGTTGGAAAGCCCAGGTTCCTTTGACAGTCCTCTGCCCTTTGGCAGACTGGAGACCTGTCAGTGGTGTTGGTCTGCCTTTTGCCCTATGAGTGTTGGTATAAGCCCCAGCGTCCAATTTTTTTTTTTAAATAGTTAACCCTAAACACGTTTATATTTTTGATTTTTTTATTTAAACAAATTACCATAAACAGATTTAAGGTATGCCAAAAAAGCCACATTGTAATATCTTATACATTATATTTTTATGGTGAAGTTCAGGCAACTGCCAATATTTAACTGTAAATTACACATAATTAGTTTACCATGTACAAATTATTTGAAATCTGTAAATCTGTACACAGTTAACATCAATTTGTCAATTTTGTCAATTTGTCTATAACCCAGCTGTCTGTATATTATTGAAACTATTGATTCCAAGCTTATAAATGGTAGTATATCCAGACACAGGTGAACAGCATACTGGACAAAAGTAGGCCAACTGAGATGCTGTGAAACAATGGATGAGAGGCTTGTGATGGATCTCCTGGCTGAAGGTGCTGAGTGAAGGACCCAAATCCAGTTTCCCACAGCCTGGGACAGCACTTCCTGCCAGGAAGTCAAAGAAATAGAACCTGGAAGTTTACTCAGAGCTTTTCGGGCCCTGTTTTGCCAAGCTTCCTGCTTTTTTCGGAGCGCGCAGGACCAGGAAAAGAGGGCTCGGGCGAAGAAAGAATGAGGAGGAGGAAGGATAGAGGGATAGAAAAGAGGGGAGAGGGATGAGAGACAAGGGCCAGCCCCCCCTCCTCCTCGTCCTCTTCAACCAGCTGTTGTAATGTAGGGGTGGCACGAACAGGGAGGGCAGTCAAAGGATGCTCATTGTTTTGTAATTCCTGTGTTTAGATCTTGTTTTTTGTTTTTTGTTGTTTTTTTTATTTATTTTTTTTTGGTCTGAGCCAAAACAAAAGCCCATTCTGCAGAGAAAGATCGCAGCAAATGCATTGTGTTGTGTGTTTACCTATCGCACAGGCCGACTGGAAACACACCATCTGACCACCAGCGCTTACATTAGCATGGAACAGCTGACCTCCAGACAGCTATGCTCCAGACGCACTTCTGTCAGCTGCTTCATAAACTGTTCCACCTCACAGCACCAGCGTCATAGAGAAAACAATGGGTGCAACTACCCTTATTTTTGTATGTGCAGGCTCACTGTGTAAAAATGTTTTTGTGTGTGTGATTGATTCAAATTGAATTTGCATACTTGAAAAAAATGGTTCATGATGAAAATGGCAAGTGCTTGCTTAAATTTTTTTTTTAGTTTAGGTAATAATTATTATTTTCCCCACTTTTCTTCCCAGTTTAGTAATTTCCATTTCTACCTAACTAGGACAACCTCCAGTCACACAATGTTGCCAAGCTTGGAGGGGCGAAGGCTAGCATGTGCTCCCTCTGAGTCACATGAAACACCTCCTTTTAAACTGCCACTAATGCTACGCCATTGAACAATTCAACACAGCTGGATGAGAATACTAATGGTCAATCTTGCTGCTCGCTAACGTAAATGCACAGTATCCTGGAGTGATGGGGAGAGAGGGACTATTCTACCCACCCAGAGAGGCCACTTATGCTCTCTTGGATCACCAGCCATGGATGGGTATGGCATCACCAGGGATCAACTTATGATGTCCTGATAGGGCCTATGGCTTGCACAGTTAAGCCTTATTTTGTAGCAATGTAAGAATATATGGCGAATGTACATATATTGTATGCTCAATAATGCTTAAAAATTACATTTGAAGAGCGTAATGAAAGTAACATGTCTTTCCAATTTACTCATTAATTTTCTCAAACTGTAATGGGATTGCTTTACTCATTACTTCCTTGAAAAGGTAATAATTATAAGGTATTTACTTGACTTTCTAAAATCCTTACAAATATGCAGACTAGAAAATAGAGGGGGAAACCCCACACTATCTTATGAATCTTATGAAGCAAAACAAAAATGTGTCTAATCAAATAATAAAATTATATAAAAGATATATATATATATATAAAAACACAGACAGAAATGCATGATTTATGTATTGCATTTCACCCTGTTTAGATACGACTCTGTGCACCACTAACTGACCAGCTCCTGCTGTTGTAAGAGAACTTCCTGGCTGATATTCATCAAACAGTATTGATATATATTTAGTGCTTAAAGTGCTGAGTGGCTTATACACAGTAAGTAAGACTTTCTCAATTTCTCAAAACAAACTCAAACTCTATATGTAACTGGAGACCAGTGTATGGACCTGAGGACGGGAGTAATCTGCTCTCTTTCCTTGGTGTTTGTAAGAATTATATCAGTAGCAACTGGAAAGCCTGATTTATGATATCCATAATAATCTGCATAAATATTAACTGGAAGGTTTGGACTTCTGTCATTGTTAATACTGTATTAAAACTTAGTCCCCCTACTTTACACTTTTTCTGTGGAAATACATCAACATGACTAAATGTTCTGTTTGAACCTGTTTAATTGCACAAAACAAGATTACAGTTTAACATGCATTAGTTTGTGCCCCACTTTCCAATAACAGCCCTGATGTGTTTATAGCAAATTCTTTATGAGTTTTTGTTCAACAGGCAAATGAGTCACAGAGTGAGTAAAGGGAACTGAGCAGAATTGCAACATGTTGTAGTAATTCAGTGCCCACTGCTTCCCCACACTGACTCCAGACGTGAACCAGTCAAACAAATCCTGAAGTGCATTCCAACACACCTGCATTTGGTAGAGACGCCTGAAAGAACTGTCCCATCTGGAATCTTGCTAAGTGTGTGTGTGGGCAAGTTGGGGGAAGGTGTGAGTGAGTGAGGAATCTTTTTTACCCATTCCTGGGTAGAGAGGGTGAAAGGGGGAAATGTCAGAAGCACAACCTTGCATATAGTACACTGCATAATAATAAATCATTCATCACTGTCCAGAGAATACCACATATCTCCTGTTTTGTTTTTTTGGATTTTTATTCAGCACAGCAGCTGATCTTCACATTGTGTGAGAATTCTTCCATTAACTTAAATAGAAGTAAGGATCATTTTTGTCTTCTTCTGTGAAGTTACAATGTTGAAGATACTTGTTTTTTCCTGGACAACAAATTGTATTTTGGGAGATCTTCATACAAACACATCCATATATCTATGTCTTCTTGCTCTCTCTTCTTCCACTTAGATTTTTTTATATATTTTATGCAAGTTTCTAAAACAACTGTAAAGAAAATGTGTCATAATCAGTGTTTTCATCAACTACGGTTATGTGCAAATTCCCGACGAGGACGCCACATGGCTACACAACAAGGCACAGGAGCATGTGGCTCATTGTGTGATGGAAGGATTGTAGCCATTTAAAAATGGTTGACGTCACTGTACAGATTGCCACCATGTCATCAGTTTGCTGTTGCCAGATGGAGTGTAAATGTCAGTTTCCCTCCTGCTACAATTATATACATATATAATTAAATACATTATATTTGTTGATAAACTAATTCACCTCATCCAATCATGAAAAATTAGTCTTTTTTCTGAATTTCTGACTTTTCTTTCCAAGTTTTTCTACTCTTATTTTCAAAGTTTGCTTTAAAGAGGTGAAAGGAAAACTTCAGGTTTACTTACCTCAAATCTTGAAGTCAACCAGTGTTATTTACTTGTTAAATGAAATTCATTAGATATTAATACTGACATTATCAGTATTATGACTGACATTATCAATTAGTATCATGTAATTCTTGCCTTGCCTTGCCTAATATTTGCATGTGAATATTAATGGTTTAGAAGCCAGATTGCTTGGGGTATAAAACTGTCTATGATCTTGCTGGTATGGGTCAGGGTGCTCCTGAACCATCTGTTAGGCTGGCATAGCGGGGGTCAATGAGGAACTCCTGCAGCTTTTTCTTGTTTCTTCCCCTAATGTGTGTTTTTACCATCACACCTCTGTTTTAAGATAAACTCAAAATAATATATGGGTGCCAGAACTGGTTCTTTGTCTGAGGCCATAGAAGAACCAGTTTTGCTTCATTAAGGAACCCATCAATGGATGGTTCTTTAAAGAACCATACTGATAAATGAGGTGTGTGAGCAGTAGTTTGAGGAACCTCCACAACCTCCAATGTAAAGAACCCATGTGATGGTTCTTTATACCTCTGAAAGGTCCCTCACACTCAAATATTTCCAATATTTTCAAAAATGGTTCTTCATGGAACTAAAACAGTTCTTCTATGGCATCACTCAAATAGCTCTTGGGAAATATGTACCATATTTTTTATTGGGTAACAGTGTTAAAGTAATTTAATAATCTAAAAACTTGAATACAAATCTCTATTTTTGTCTTTTTTTTTTTACATTTTTACTAAATTTAAACTTCTTCATTACTTCAAAAAGTACATTTTACATTAAATTCCATTGTAAATTAAGATGGTTATTTGCTTGTCTTATAAAGTTTTAGAGATACAAGGATTTTTTCTGGCAGCAACAATACATATTTGACGGATTCACCTCACACAGATTTTAACATAAGATCCAGCATGAATAAACAGCAAATTTATTTATCTTTTCATAACTGCTTTTCAAGGGCAAATGCTGCATATGACAACAGGAAAAGCTTCATTCTCCCTTCTGTATGATAGATAACACATATGTTATGGCAAAGTTATCTATCTAACCTACCCCAGAACAAACACTGTTGCACCAGCACACACGGATATTCTTTACATGCGTGGGAAACGGGTCAGTGGTGGAACCCAAACACATTAAATCACGCACGTACTCCACTTGTTTGCGGGTTGCTAAAAATACAACAATCGGACGGTAAAACAATGATTCTGTGATATAAGGACTTCCTTCCAAGACAACTTCCCTATCACCGCCTCCCCCCTGCATCTTCCCAACAAAACAGGGCTTCGTTCATTGATCCAGCCATCTATTCATTCCCTTGCAGCCTGGGCTGTGAATGGCCACGAAGGATGTCCTCAAAAGCCCAACAACATCCTGGAGGACAGCTGAGTTGTGTCTGACTGTATCTGTGTATGTGTATGGTCTAGCTGTGCAAGGAACACACAGTTGACATAGAAACGTCTCCCATGTGGTCTTGCAAACTTTCTCAAGGTCCCGTTCACCTCCAATTGTCTGTTTTTGCCCATCTTGACCAGGACTTCTCAACTGCAATAATGAAGAACCACAACCTTGCATAATTAAAAAAAAATAATGGTGAGAAAAAAGTCAAATTTCAATTTGTAAGTGAAGTTTTTTATACATTTTAAATTAAAATATAGAAGACTCCTTATAAATTAAAGATTTTTCTATAGACCGTACATGAAAGTCAACAGCAACTTAGGAACACTCTTTAAAAGTGTACGCCCTGCCTCAGCACACCTGATCCAACTGATCCATCCTCTAATTATCAGGTGCTTTGTGAGCTGGATGAGGTGTGTCGGGCCAGGGAATGTCTGTAAGAGAAGCACTAGTCTAGTTGGCCATGCTGTAGAACCTATAACAGTCAAACAAGAAACATTTTGGTGGCTTTCTGGCCTTCATTTTAAAAGCCAGGATAAGAGGTTCCTTCACCAGTATATTCAATTAGTCAACAGAACAAGCATCAAACCACACAACAACATATATAACACTTCAACACACTCTGATGAGAACACTAAACACCCAGTTGTACAGTATGACCACACAAATATATATTGAAATGGGTTAATGTTTAGCAAGAGTAGAGAAGAAGCAGGACTTTGTCGGAAGAGTATACCATAAACATTTAACTGCTCAGACTGATGGCAAGGTTCAATGCCAAGTTAAGAGGCAAGTAGAGTGGGAGCAAGCATGCTTCCAATCGGTTTCCTGTGGATCTCAGTAAACAATAGTGGGAAAGAGAGTCCTTTACAGCCAGGCTCCATATTCACACGTTCAAAACAGACTGCTAATCCATCATTTGCTCTCCATTACAAACCATGCAAACTCATTTCACACAATGACCTTCCACATGACAAACAGAAAATCCATGCACCAGAACCACATGATGCACGATACTGGTGAAACCATGTCAAATTAACTCTGAGTTAATTTGACATGAGGGCTGGTTGGTAGATGAATGGCAAAGCAACTTTATACTTTTTTTAATTACCTTATTTCTGTTAGCTAAAGTCTAAATTCTGTATGTATTTTTTTCTGATGTGCTTGTTTTTTTTCACTGATCAGAATTAGGGCACTTTTTTCTTTCAATACCCCTTGCCACAGCCCCATTCAGGTCTCTTCAGCTGGCCTTTTTCTGTGAAAATTAGCAACTCCTGGCTGATCGTAACTTAATCTCTGTAATCCGATATCTCATTCAGATTTGATGCCTGACATCTGCCACAAAAAAGATGCTGTCACATCAAGCCGTTGATGTTGTCACTGTCAATCACTCTGTGGTCGGAAACGCCCACACAGTACTGAACAGAGTTTGCTTATCGTTAAACCCAATTTGCCTAAAATCAGCTATACCGTCACATATGAGTGGTATATTTTGATCTTGGTATATATACAACAGTTAAGTGGGTGATAGAGACAGATCTTTTTTTTTTTTGTCTCAGTGTAACAATAGGCAGATGCATTTTTCAGTGTACTTGGGATTACAGGTGACATATTGCAAATCCTGGGTTTAAATCTGAATCCAAATTGAGTGCTGTGTCTACAGTGATCTGCAATATGTGGCCTGTAGTTTCTTTCAGTTAAAAACCAAAAAAAAATGTATGTAACATCATATCTGTTGTTTCTTTGATCATTAAATTTTAGTACAGTGTCAAGGCCTGCTGCTACTCTCATATTCTGTAAAATTATAATAATAAAATAAAAACTATAACAATTGAGATTTTGAGTTGATCTGTTTTTGATGATAATTGTACTGGAATATATGTTATTGATCTGAGGCCAATGTAAACATTTCAACAAGTAAATTCAAAGCCACTGTTTTTTCCACTGTACAGTAACTTAATATGGTTATTTATTTCCTCTTGCTGGCTGGAGTGTTGTATCCTAGTTCCTGGGGGGAAAGGGTGGGGCTTTACTAAAATCAGTCGAGCAAAAGGAGAAGATGTGTGGCACTGCTCAAGGCGACAAAACCAAGGTCATTGCAAGGGCTCCGAGAGATACACAGAAGTCTGTGTATTGTTTGTTTGTTTACGTGAATGTGTGTGTATTGTTTCTGGCCTCCTGTGACTTCCTCAAACCGACTGTGAAGGAAAAGTGTTGTTAGCTCTCTCTCTCTCTCTCTCTCTCTCTCTCTCTCTGACTCGCTCTCACACACACACCTGCTTCATACAATGACTTTCCTTCTCTGTCTTACTGTGCACTAATGAGAAGTTCCCACAGTCTGCCCTAAACAAACAACCGAGAGAGAGAGAGAGAGAGAGAGGGAGAGAAAGACAGGTGCACTCAAAACAGCTGTATTACTTTCCTACGCATGAGTAAACAGGGACGCAAACAGTAAATGTGAAGTGTGCGCACACACACACACACGCACGCTAAGGGCTGTGCAATTAATCATTTGTTCACTCTGACTGTGAATTAGGCTCTAGCCATACATATTCACACTAGTTGGCCACAAGTCTTAAGTGCCAAATATTTTACTTGCACTTGTATCCAGCACTTCTAAAGGCCAAGCCTTACATGTTGAGGTTTTGTTACTGAAGCACATTGACAATCGTCTTCACTTAGAGTGCGCTGGGTATCCCAAGAACACACTGACTCTGCACAGTTTAAAAACTCTGCTGTGTAAGGTATTCTATATACTATACTGTGTAATGTATGGTTACCAATGAATGACAGTAACTCTGTAATCTTGCTCACTCAGGGTACTGGAAAAGATTGGAGTATCACAGTTATCCTGGGTTTAATCAGTTCCCCTGGAGGTTAATGCTATCCCATTGACTGTTTAAAATGTAGTGACAGTGTAAACAGATGGACAACATGGCTCCATGCCCTTCCATTCTATAGAAATATAGCCAAAAGTCCTTGTCGTGTTGTCACTTTTGGAGCCAGACTTGGTAGGGGGAAGAGAGGATGTCAGGGTACACCTACTCATTGTATAGGCCTGTACTGTTCTTCCCCCCTTCTTTCATTGAATCTGTAGCGCGTAATGCCACCATAGACAAGACATGACTGTAAGAGCATTTGAGCTGAAAGAGACGTGCCTGACAAGCACCATCACTGAGCCATTACATGACCTGAAATGCTTCGGTCTTTTCCAGCAATGGTTGACAGTCATTCCCAAATGTAACATAACACTTGAAGGAACTAAGAGATCAGAGACTAAAGCCTGGGGCCCATGTCTTCAACTGGCCTAAGAAATATGAAGTTTGTCACTTCACTGTGTCAAAAAAATTCACCTACAGGTACAGATCCAATCACATAAGAAAAGACTGGACCCAACTAGCTCTGTCATCTCCTAATGTGTGCATAGGGTATAAGCCTCACTCAGACTGGAAGGTCAAATTTTTCCATATATCTAAGTGGAGCAAGCGAATGACAGAAAGCAATACAAGATCTACCTTGTTCCGGTTGGATTTGAGCCACATTTGTAGGCGTCTCAAATCTGATTCGAGTTACATCTCTGGAACATGTGGCTCAGTTCAAGTGTTTAAATCAGAGTGTGTTTGTGTAAGAAAGTTCCCTTATCACATCTACCACAAACACTTTCACACAAATACAAACTTTCAACAGACATTTAGGAAACATTTTAAATGTGTGTGCTGTAGTTTTTACTGTGACTCTAAATACAGATGTGTGACTAGTGAAATACGATGGTTCTGCTAGTTACAGTTACAGTAAAGGCACACATTAGGACCTGAGCTCATAAATGTGTCTGGTTTGCAGTTTTCCCCTCTTTTTTGTGCTATAAGCACTCAGATGTTCCAGGGTTTGTGTGTTTAGAAGAAAGTGTTCATGTGATGTAAAAAATGTTAATCATTTTGGTAAAAGTGAAGCTCAATCTGATGACACTTTTTTAAAACACCACAACCTAAAAAATATAGCTTCTTGTGTAGTTTAGTACTATCACACATGCTCAAATCCAAACCCTCATACATATGCATTCATGTTAACAGACACACCCACACAGGTCCCTACAGGTAACACGGCTTCATGTAATTACACAAGGCCGCAATAAACACACCTCTCAGTAATGTTACAATGGGGGATTTTCATTTTTTTGCAACACATGCTATTAAATCCTTAAGGAGCTCTTTTCTCTTCTGATGAAACGCTGCCCTCAAGAGCTGAAACCCTTTGTTTGTTTTAAAAGCTCTTTCACTCGCAGCAGCTTTGACCTTCTGTGGCTGACCATTGACCTAGGACATCTGTACTGGGTCAGTTGACACTGCTGAAATGGATTCATGTGTGCATGCATGCAAATTTTCATGAGCCTGTGCTAAGCTTATAATGAAGTAATGAAGTAAGGACCCTGCCAGTCTATTGCTCTCAAACTGATCTAAAACAAAACTCAAAAGTAGAAATGATCGTCCCAACGCTGGGCTTGCAGCAAAAACATTGCAATGCTCAAATATCTATCTATCTATCTATCTATCTATCTATCTATCTATCTATCTATCTATCTATCTATCTATCTATCTATCTA
>JBBPDA010000105.1:4227449-4251199 GCA_037974385.1 Arnoldichthys spilopterus
TTTTTTTTTTTTTTTTTTTTTTTTCTACAATATTTTACGTGTGTGTTGCATTCTGTTTGCGTTCAAAGCGCAGGCAAACTATTGGAGGTTTATTGTATATATATATATATACACACACACACGTGAGCTTGCACATTATGTTATAAAACCTACAATATACATCCCCTCCAATAGTTTGCCTGCGCTTTGAATGCAAACACAATGCAATACACACGTAAATTATTGTGAACTGATATAATAAAACAAACATGTATAATTCGATGGTACATAAAATGTACCAATGTGTGTCGCTCTTTATACATATAGGGATAAGGAAAAACAGCTCCCCAACGCGTTTTCCGTTTCCAGCGTCCACTCTGACTGGACACTTGAACATGACGACACAGGTCCACCCCATCCCCCATAGCAACCCCCTGTTTTAGTCTTCCGACTGAGAACACGAGCGCCTCATTGGTTGCTGGTGGCGCGAAAACGTGGTCACGTGGTCACGGTCTTTGGCGCGAAAATCTCGTCACAACTCGTGGAGCTTTGTGCATTTGGTGCAAGAAGGAAAGAAAACTTCGGTCTTGTTATAACAATTTAACAACAACCTACCGAAAACATGGACATCACGGAGCCTGCAGTGGACAACTCTGGCCAGATGGTTAAGGATGAATTGGCTGAGAAATGTCAAAAATTATTCCAGGCTTTTTTGGAAGAGTAAGTTATTGTTTTGCACGCTGCATTGCCTTGACTTCGGGTAGCTAGGTTGCTAGTTAAACACCAAAAAATTCACTTTCTTTGATCATTTTGGAATGATATTTTGTTATATGATGAATTTTGTTTATCGGTACATTGGTAATTGTACGTAATGCCAGTAATAACTTGGTATGCCGGGTGGTAAGTTAGAATTAAAAGTATAAATAAAAGTACGACTTCATTGCCGTTCTAGGTTAATGCTGTGTTATTTCGACGAAGTATGAGCCAACAAATGTCATAACGCGCTTATAACAAATATGCAATAAATGTAAACAGGTTTCAGAATAGCGACGGGGATCTGAAGTATTTGCGTGATGCAGAGGAGCTGATTCGACCGGAGCGGAACACGCTGCTGGTTAGCTTCACCGACCTGGAGGGCTTTAACCAGGAGCTAGCGACCACCATTCAGGAGGAGTTCTACAGGTACAATAAAGACGTTTTCACACGTAGCGCAGCAGGTAACGATCAGAAGGGGAGTATTATAGCGGGACAGTAGTATGCTCAAGGGTACATCAGTGGTGCTTGGGCTGGGACTTTGCGATCACGAGGGCAAGTCCTTAACCACTTGGCTACCACTGCCCCACTCAATGACTGGAGAGTCTGGAAATATATAGAATAAATAAAAAAGCTATTTATTTCTACCCTTGAAGTAATTTTTATAGTCATATTAGTAATCGATGATAGTAACAGTGTTAGCCACTGCTTTACCTTAGTCTCCATAATGAATATGGCATTTAATGTTTTACTTGCTGTTAATATCTTTTATTAGATTAGAATAAATTCAACTTTATTGTCATTGTTTATTGTAATTTACTTGCACAGAGTACAAGTACAAAGCCAAAAGTACAAGTGCTTAAATATAAGTAGAAGAAAATATAAGAAACTGAAAGTTTAAAAGGGAAAGAAAGAACCTGGGCAGATCTGCTGCCCTGCCAAGTTTAGTTGCACTGTAATCAGTCCCTTCAGTTCAGACAGGTGTACTGGAATGCATCTGTGGAGAGTGGTAAACCTCCAAGAGCTCATTAAAAATGTTTATTCCAAATGCTTTATCGTAGATACAGTTGTGTTTCATCATTTAAGACAGATATCTTAACTCTTAACTTTGTATTCACTATTTTCACTGCTTTTTCAGAATATATCCTTACCTTTGTCGGGCAGTGCGCAACTTTGCCAGAGATCATGGGAATGTCCCTGTTTCAAAGGAGTTCTATGTGGCTATTCAGGACCTGCCAACCAGGCACAAGTAAGAAACACAATGAACATATCTGTATAGAACAAATATGGATTTGATGATTTGTCTTACGATAAAAGTATTCTGAATCTGAGTGATAATTTTATTTATTGTGTTTACAAGCGTATTATTAAGCACCTGGAACTGTTATAACATGTCAGCAAACATTGTATTTCTTTGGCAACAAATTACATAGTTACATATATGGTGTGAAAGGTGTTTTGAAAGCACACACAGCTTTTCAGGATGTCACAACGCCTACTGTGCCTGTTGTTCTAAGCATACAGCCTTGTTTCCTACTGCTGTCCCTAACATTCTGCTTGTCGTGGGGTTCAACAGGATCCGAGAGTTGACCACACTGCGTATTGGCTCTCTGGTGCGCATCAGTGGTCAGGTGGTGCGCACCCACCCTGTGCACCCAGAGCTTGTGAGCGGAACCTTTCTGTGCCTTGACTGCCAGAGTGTTATCAAGGACGTGGAGCAGCAGTTTAAATACACACAGCCCAGCATTTGTCGCAACCCTGTCTGCAACAACCGCAGGCGCTTTCTGCTTGACACCAACAAGTCCAAGTTCATTGACTTCCAGAAGGTCAGAAAAATACATTTTGTGGCCATTGTCATTTTATTATTATTAACTTTTACTGGCAGTATGATTATATTCATGCTGACTTGTGGTAAGTGCTTGTAGTGCACTGCCTTCTGTAGAAATGTCTCTTTGTCATATAAATGTTATGAACATATAAAAAAAATCAGCACCTATCAAACTGGTGGTGCTCATGCTAAGGTGTTGTGTTTCCCTGAAAACCAGGTGCGCATCCAGGAGACACAGGCGGAGCTGCCACGGGGCTCCATTCCTCGGAGCATGGAGATCATTCTGCGAGCAGAAGCAGTGGAGTCAGCTCAGGCTGGTGACAAATGTGACTTTATTGGCTGCCTCATAGTCGTACCTGACGTGTCCCAGCTCGCAACACCAGGTACTAATGTCTCCAATTGTAACAAAATCAATATATTGCTCATACATTGATATGCTCATACATATAATTGATATCATATGTGAATATGTTTTGTATTCCAGCCGTGGCGCTTACATGTATTTATGTGCTTTAGGTGTGCGGGCGGAGACCAGTTCTCGCACGGCTGGCACCCAAGGCTATGAGAATGAAGGTGTTCGTGGGCTCAAAGCTCTTGGAGTCAGAGAACTTACATACAAACTGGCATTCCTGGCCTGCCATGTGGCACCCACCAATCCCAGGGTAAGATCCTATCCCCACTGCCAGATGTCAAGCAGTTCAGATAATCAGTTTTTCTGAATTTGTAGCTTAAATGTATTGTTTTGTGTTTAGTTTGGTGGAAAGGAGATCCGTGATGAGGAGCAGACAGCAGAGAGCATCAAGAACCAGATGTCAGTGAAGGAGTGGGAGAAAGTGTTTGAGATGAGCCAGGATAAGAACCTTTACCACAACCTGTGCACCAGCCTTTTCCCCACCATTCATGGTCAGACACACTACAAATCACTCTGTTTTAAACTCACAAGTTCATTTAAATGTGTTTCCTGGAACAAACCATAACTATAAGTTCCCAAAGGGGCGGGTGTGTCATAGCAATTGCAAGGGGGCACCTAAAGGCAAATGATTGAGGCATGCTTGATGACTGTTAGCATAACATGGACATGTTTGTGAGAGGGCTCCCAGCTAAATGTATAGGGGATGAGTTTTCACAAATTGAAAGTGCAACTTATAAAGTAAAGACAAGAAAATATGACAAGGCATATATCATCCTCTGTTTCACCATTACAATGGTGGGTAATGAGTCTAAAAGACTAGCTTTTGACTGTTTGAATCCGAACAAGAGAAGATCAGAAGAACTGTTCTGTGTAATTTGTTTGTATAGAAATAAAGCACATATTTTCTTCCAAGGAAATTTAATAAGCTACTTTTTATTCATTGTTTGTAGTTCTCGCCGACATATCATTAAAAATATTTTGTGTTTGTGGACAGGCAATGATGAAGTTAAAAGAGGCATTCTGCTTATGCTCTTTGGGGGTGTTCCTAAAACCACAATGGAGGGCACATCTCTCAGAGGTGACATCAATGTGTGCATTGTGGGAGACCCAAGCACAGCCAAGAGCCAGTTCCTCAAGTAAGAGCTGCTTTGTGACTGTAGAGGTGTAGGTGTTTGTAGGCACTAATTCAGTGGTTATTTATAAGACTTGCTTTATTTTGACAGTACTATTTTTACAGTGTTTACTAACCCTGCTCCTGGAGTAAGCGGTGGACTGCACCTTTTAATGTTTCTTGCTCCCTACTAAACCCCACCCATCAGTTCACATCTTCTTTATGAGTTTGAAATTGGCGTGATAAGGCAGGAAGACTATGAATTTGTTTACTACCAGAACAGGTCTGGGAAATCACTGCATAATCACTGCATACAGTGATAATTTTTGTAATACTATTTTTGTTTTGTTTCATATTTTAGCAAACATGTCTTAGCAATTTCCAAACCAACATTAGACATAATATTTAATTGACCCAAAAGGGTCAACCTTAGAATATTCTGTGGTTTTTTTTCTTCTGCAACATGATACATGTTATGTCCAATTATGCATGTTCGGTTATCTTTTGTCAGGCATGTGGAAGAATTCAGTCCACGTGCTGTCTATACCAGCGGCAAGGCCTCCAGTGCTGCTGGTCTCACTGCTGCTGTGGTGAGAGATGAGGAGTCACATGAGTTCGTTATTGAGGCTGGAGCACTGATGTTGGCTGACAATGTAAGTAGTAACAGAACGCAAAATCTGCAATTTATGATGTGGGCTGAGATTATTAAGGTCAAAACCTGTGAATGAACATAATCTTTGGTCTAAATTTAGTGTCTTTACTGACAAATACACAAGACTGTATATATGTGAATTTCTTTGTTAAGCTAATGTTGTTAAACCAAGAGCAGATTCACCAAAAAAGTACTTATTAAGATTTTCTTTTATATGAGTGCTCACCATTGTTACTTCCTGTAAACTGTTTTTCTTCTTTGCTCTCTGTTTTGGACAGTGTCGTTGCATTCTAATCTGTAATATATATCATTCTTCTTATGGTTCAGAATTTGCATTTTTTCCAGATTAAATTTGAATAAGCTAAATTTCCCTATAAGTCAATAAACATAGCGGTAAGAGAAGCTGTTAGTCAGAGAGACTAAGTATGAATGTTGTTTGTCTGCAGGGAGTGTGCTGCATTGATGAATTTGATAAAATGGAAATGAGAGATCAGGTGGCCATCCATGAAGCGATGGAGCAACAGACTATCTCAATTACCAAAGCAGGGGTCAAGGTAAGAGTTAAAGGTTAAACACCACCACGAGGTCCAAAAGACATCATAGGCCTCCTGCACACCAAATACACATCAAAATACAGTGTTCAGCCTAAAGCTCCTCCTGGGGTCCTCTTCTCTCGTAGGCCACACTGAATGCCCGTACATCTATCTTGGCTGCAGCAAACCCTGTTGGTGGCCGTTATGACCGTTCCAAGTCACTCAAGCAAAACGTCAACCTGACAGCACCCATTATGTCCCGTTTTGACCTCTTCTTCATCCTAGTGGATGACTGTAATGAGGTATGTGACTGTGTTATTACGTGGCTCAGTTTGAGAACAGTTTCAGCGTTGTCATACAATACTAAAGCCATTATACTAATTTGTGTCTTCCCAGGTGACTGACTACGCTATAGCCAGACGCATAGTGGACTTGCACTCTAGGATTGAAAGCTCCATTGATCGTGTGTACACTCTGGATGAAATTCGCAGATACCTGCTGTTTGCCCGGCAGTTCAAGCCAAAGGTGAACAAGGCTTGAACAAGCCTACTGCTGGTTTAAAATTGTTAGAAAATAAGACACTGTTTTTTGTCATGTCTACATTACATTAGAGAAGACTCAAATCATTATGTCATGATTATATATGTGTGTTTGCACCACAGAATAAACAAAAAATAGTGATCTAAACCTGGAGAGTCAAACTCTGGTCCTGGGGGGCCAGTGTCCAGCACTATGTAGTACTTCCCCTCCTCAAACACACTCACTAAACCTGGCACTTAGCAGGTACGTTAAATCAGGTGTGTTTGAGCAGGGAAATCCCCAAACTGGTCTGGACACTGGCCCTCCAGGACCGGAGTTTGACACCCCTGATTTAAACCATGAAAAAGAGAAAACAAAAATAGTTGCTTAAAGTGTATTATGTAGCAAATTTTAATTTTCTATTAAAGCTAGATGTATGGCTATATGTGCATTTTATCAGATCTCTAAAGAGTCAGAGGACTTCATAGTGGAGCAATATAAACGCCTGAGACAGAGGGATGGGTCTGGCATAACCAAGTCAGCCTGGAGGATCACAGTGAGGCAGCTGGAGAGTATGATCCGCCTGTCTGAGAGCATGGCCAGAATGCACTGCTGCGATGAGGTCTGTAACTATATTATTTAATACTTGACTGATCAGCAAAGCATTTCATTCAGTTTGTTTTAAAAAGAATATTTAAAGATGTCATATGGTCTAATTTTATTATTATTGTTATTATTATTTTTAATAATTAAATATAAAGGGCAGTGATTAGTTGATTAATCATCTTAAACTAAGTACTACTACTCATTTAGGAAAATCTTTCTTTGAGGGCACCTCTCACTAAACAGATTGTATGGAGTTGTAGCCTGTGCCCATGCAGTGGTAACCTAGTGGTTAGGTTGCCATTGTGATCGAAGGTCAAGTTCTGGCCCAGGTACCACTGAGGTAATGTCCTACTACACTGCTCCTGTAGTGCTGTTGGTAGCTGCCTGCTGCTCCATGTGTGGATGGGTTAAATGGGGAGGTCACATTTCATTGTGGTCATTTAGTTTGATGGAGTGTGTTCAATGACAAATAGTCACGTTCACATTCAGTGCAACCTAAAAATGAACTGCAATTAAATTATGTAGTTATTTTAGGGTACCGCCCACAATGACAGCATTTGTACCCTGTAAGGTAGCTTTTTGCTAAGAGTGTATGCCTTTGTCTCACCGATCCCTCAGGTTCAGCCCAAGCACGTTAAAGAAGCGTTCAGGCTGCTTAACAAGTCCATCATTAGAGTGGAGACACCTGATATCAATCTGGACCAAGATGAAGAAGAGGCCATGGAGGAGGAAGAGGAAGACAACCAGATGAACGGTAAAGGCTTCCTCCCTCCATTACTTGGTTCCTGGAGTTGAGGAATGACTTAAACCAACCCTCTAGATACTGAAACACCATAGGTTGCATTACTGATGTCCCTTTCCTCTTCCCTGTTTTGTTTTGGGTGGTATGTTCAGGACACGATGTGCCTAATGGTGAAGTTAATGGCCATGTGAATGGACATGTGGAAGGCCATGAGCATACTAATGGGGTCAACGGTGAAAGCCACAGTGGCAAGCCTTCAATGCGTCTGTCTTTTGCTGAGTACAAGCGCATCTCCAACCTTGTAGTGCTGCACCTGCGCCGTGCTGAGGAAGGTGAGGCTAATGCTTTGTATTGAATTCATTTATTTATTAATTATATTGAAAACATGTTTAATGGGATGACTAGATGCATACACAAGCACACTTTTTTATACTAAATATATAAGATTAAGAAATAAATAAGACTGTTGATAGAGCATAGACTTTGTCTCTTATAAGCTAAGAAACCGTGGTCATAAACTTAACTCTGTGACTCCGAGCCATGAAACTTGATGTGTAAAACACTTGCAACATTTTGTGTACTCAAAATAATTTTGTGTAAGTAGGGCCCCAAAAATGCATTTGCCCAGGGGCCCCACCCTCCTTAATCTGGTCCTGTGTGGAGATATGTGTATGCATGCATTCACACAAACTAAACAAACGTTTGTGTCTCCAGATGAAGATGAGGATGCCCTCAAGAAAAGTGCAGTGGTGAACTGGTACCTGAAGGAGATTGAGTCTGAGATCGACTCAGAGGTGGAGCTCATCAATAAAAAGGCCATGATAGAAAAGGTCATCCACAGACTGGTGCATTATGTAAGAAAACATTCAACAATTGTTTTTTTTCCTGCATTGCATAAAATTGCTCTAACCCAAGTGTGTAAGTAACTTGACAAGCATCATTTGTTCTTATTTTACAGGATTACATCCTAATCGAGTTGTCTCAGTCTGGCTTGAAGAGCTCTACTGTGTCCAGTGAAACCCAGAGCCAAGAAGGCGAAATTACTCTAGTGGTCAACCCCAACTACACACTGGAGGACTAGACTTTTTCTGAAGACTTCTGTATTTTGTGTGTAAATTTAAAAAAATCAACCCGTTTTGTTTGGAATGGGTGATAAGAGGTTGTGGACAAAGGTATTGTCCCAGACATAGCCCTGTCTGTCTTTAGATTCTGATTTGTAATCTAAAATGTCAACTGCACATCAAAGCTGGGCTGATTGGACACTTTTATCTTCTATATGGACCGAAATCTTGTTTGAATAGAAAGATATGTGCATTTGTTAACTTTGTAAATATGTTCGAATTTTCACAAGGTTTTTTTTATTGTTCATGGTATTTTGAGTAAATTCTTCATGTTTTTATCATGATTTTAGTAACAAGGGCTCATACAAAGCGGTATGTTTGAAAAAAAATGTTTTATTCAAAATACAAGAATCAAATAATTAAAAATGATTCAGTCCTTTTGTCTAAAAACGCATCTTCACAATGTGTACATAGCAGATGTTTAACATTGTAGGAAAACCCACTCCTTATTTTAAAAAATATAAACCATTTTACATTTAAAAGGTTTTAAAATACTTCTTTCTTTGGTGATTTGTGGGTGTGTGGGAGGCTAGCCACAATATCCACCTAAGGATGTAACAGACTATACTATTTAGATGAGCTCAGGGTGATGACAGTCCCAGCAGGACAGTAAGATTAAATGTAATATTACCTTGTTATATGACGTATTCTGTTCTGCATCTGGTCTTAATGTAAAAAGTAAGGTGGAAATGATGGCATGTAAGTAGGAGAACATTGCAGGGGTGCTTAAAGAATTATCTTACATTTAGTGTTTATAAATGTTTTCTCATGAAAGAGAAACAAACTTTAATGTTGGACAAATCTACTAGAAAAGAAGTACTAATTTAAGGTCTGAGCTTGTTCTTTTTGACCCAGTGCATATGAACTCAATATCATTACCTGATTTGGACACCTCATTCACTCATTTGGACAAGTGGGAAAACTAAAATGATATAATTTTTTATTGATTATTTTCAGTTGTAAAGATTTCAGTGATAGGATGTTAGTGTGGGGCGGCACGGTGGTGCAGTGGTTAGCACTGTCGCCTCACAGTGAGAAGGTCCTGGGTTCGATCCCCGGGTTGGCCACAGTTGCCTTTCTGTGCGGAGTTTGCAAGCTGTCCGCGTGGGTTTCCTCTGGGCGCTCCGGTTTCCTCCCACTGTCCAAAGGCTTGCAGTAGATTAATTGGATTGGAAAATTGCCCATAGGTGTGAATGTGTGGTTGTCTTTCTGTGTGTTGCCCTGCGATGGGTTGGCCTCTTGTCCTGGGTGTACCCCGCCTTAGGCCTGCAGTCAGCTGGGACTGGCTCCAGCTTCCCTGTGACCCGGAAACAGAAGAAGCGGTTGGAAGATGGATGGATGTTAGTGTGGATGTAATATACCATGATAAGTATCTGTATTTTAAGCAATATTATGAAATTATATTTGTAGGGATTAAAATTGATAAGTATATAAGTATAGATTTCAGGATTGCTCTTACTTTACTGCTTTCATCTACATTTTTATTGAAAACATTGCACAATGAAACTCTTTACAGGTTAAATATATAAAGAACTATGCTATTAGTAATATATTAATATAATAGTATATAATATAATATAATAATTTATTAGGCATATTCCAAACATTTCTTCAATCGCCTCCAGTGCCTTAATTTCTATTGAGGAAGTAGGTGTATGCACAATAAAAATATTCATAATTTTTTGAATTTTTAACCAATTTTCATGCGATTTGGTTTGTTACAAAAAATGGATATGTAGTTATGATGCAGGATACTTTCCTATATATACACATACATATACACATAATATATAAATATAGCCTAGTGTAGCAGATTGAAAAATGTATTCAAAAATATTTAAATGAAAGTGGGCTCAAGCACCACAACGAAATGTGACGAAATGTAACCCATCACACCTCCACACGTGGAGCAGTGGGCAGCTATCAACAGCACCTGGGGAACAGTGTAGTGGGACGGTACCTTGCTCAAGGGTACCTCAGTAGTGCCCGGGCCGGGACTTGGACCTGCGACCTTCAGGTCCCAAAGGCAGCATCCTAACCACTAGGCCACCACTGCCCTATAAAGATAAAGAGGCAGCTTGATTGTTGATTGAGTTTATTTCTTTCACTCATTGACTCAATAATATGTACAACATACTTTACAACAACTGCATGACTTTCCTCACCTTCAAAATCATATCAAATAACATTAACATCCAGTTAATAGACCAAAAATTAATTATATGCAAAATGTACGAAAAGGACAATATCTATCCGGGCCTGGAAAAGTAATATTGTAAAACATAGAGGAGCTAATATCCTTCAAAAAGAATAGTTTTGGACAGCTTCTTGCATATGCTGGCACTCTGTAACTCCAGGGTAGTTAACCGTAGTAAAATGTGGTGCAGCCTTATTTTGTGAAACACCAATACAACTAATGAGAAAAGCATGAAATGATGGTTTTCGATTGCAGATTGTTTTTCTAGAATGTGCTCCCTGAGCAAAAACTTCCTCTCTCATCCTATCTTACTCAACCTATCTCAGCCCAGATTAAATGGTTGAAAAAAGAAACGCTGACACCTTGTGCTGTTGAATTTTGGTGAATTATATGCTCTGCTGCTCTGACAACTTTAACTGTTCCTTCAGAGGGGATCACCAGCCCACCATTATTTTTAAGTTTAAGCAGGTGATAGCTCTGGTCAAAGGATGAAGGTGTAGCAGCTGTGACCAGGTTAGCACAGCACACCTCACAGGACAGTTTTTTTCAGAATTTGTCCAACAATTCCAAATGTTTGCAAAAATGGGGATGGATGCTCTTCCTCTGCTGCTAGGGCAGAATGTATCTCTATAGCTGACACAGACACAATCCCATCTTGTGCTGCCATGTTGCCTAACCCACTTAGTGAGACACCACACCAATGTTCTGAAACTTTTTCCTACCCATGAAAATGTCCTACCAAAGTTAACTGCGCATGTGCACACCGAATCGTTCGCTATTATTATATGTGAACTTGGCATGCTGATGACCAGTATCATAAATTTTTCAGTGTTCATGTGCACAAATGTACGTGTGTGTTTAAGTGTAGTCTGAATGCACACTAGCCTTGGAGTTCAGAACAGTATTCATTATTTTCTTTTATTATATTAAATCACAAGGGCTGCAGTACCTACAGTTTGGAAAAAGATGCATGTATATGTCATCATAATCACTGTTAATTTCTTATTCTAATACATATTGTGAGAAATTACAATGTTTTCTGTAGTTTTATGCTACTGGTAGGAAAACAATGTGGGTAGGAAAACATTTCAGAACACCAGACAATCAGTGGGCAGAAACAGCCTTGGAACTGCCCTGCAGTTGGATTGTTATTCCAGCCCCCTTAAAAAAAACAAATACATGTGCACACTTAGATTACATATTAAAAAATTACAAATTACCATACTGTGATTTGGGCAGTAGTGGCCTAGTGGTTAGGACCTTGCCCTTGTGAACTGAAGGTCACAGGCTTTTATGACTTAGTGGCAGGAAAACCCTCCCTTATTAAATTAGCTTCCCATTGTCTTCTCATGTATTTCTCTTTGGGAAACCTTCAAAATGTGAAAGTGTCTACACCATAGCTTATATAAGAGAGAGAATAGAGACAACAGAGAGAACAATTTCTGGTTCAACCCCGGTGACTATGAACTCATTTTCCCGCGTCTCCAAAAACATCGGTTCGGCCACTGACACGCCTACTGAAGTTGCACGTCACGTGACGACCTGCGTATTTAACAAAGATGGCTGCGTCCTGCAGGAAGGTAGTGAGGTCGGCAATAGAAGGTAAATAACAGGATTTACCTTCTTAAATAAATTATTCGGCTGTGTTTTTTTTGTGGTGAACTGCTTTACTAACGAGCGACTGTTAAGTGTCTGATGTGGCAGCTGAAACTAGCTTTTCACCAGGGTGACTGACATATCTTGAGAATTTACAGGATTTGTGCACCTGGTTTAAAAAGGACTGACTAATAGGTGAGACTGCCTTGCTGGGCCGGTATTCATAAAGCTGAGCTGATCATGGATCTGTTACTGTCAGTAAAGTGCTAGTAAATATGTGAGGAATCTGATCCCCACGCGTACTCAGAGAAGCCTTGTGAACACGAACGAGTCTTTCTAAATCTGCAGTGTGATACCAACACAGATAACAAAATATTCTTGCAGGCCTAACATCTCAGTCTCAGTGTCCTATGAATCTATGAATTTGGGCGTATATCTAGATCAGAAATTAAAATTCTTTACCCCACTCACTTCTGTAGGTTTACGTTCCCTCCAAGTCCACTATATTCTATAAGGGGAATATTCTGAACACACCACTGATGGGAGTAAAACCACTGTGCCTGATGCAATATTAGGCCACTACCACATCAGTGTCACAGCAAGGCCAGTTTTTGGCCTGTTACACAACAATATAAAAATACAAAACCGCTCTGTGGTCAGAAACTGAATCTTGATGAAACGTTATAGGAGACTTTTCACAAATAATACAGTAGCACAATGTATAAACGGGGGTCTTTCATTGGTTAATACATTTTTGAAAGCCTATTATATACTGATCAGTCATAACATTAACACCACTGACCAGTAAAGTGAATAACTAGTTATTTCATTATAATGGCACCTACAGGGGGGTGGGAAATATTAGGCAGCAAGTAAAAAGTAAGTTCTTGAAGTTGATGTGCTGAAAGCAGGAAAACGTAAGGAACTATGCCACAAGGCCCTTATTGTGATAGACAACTGAGTTAGAGCATCTCCAAAACCACAGGTGTTCCAGTGTTACAGCTATGTAGTAGTTAGTACCTAGCACAAATGGTGAATTCACAAAAGGTAAAGGTGGGGAATCAATCCCACAGAAGAGTTGCTGTGGTTTAAAAAGTAAATGCTAACTCTGATTGAAAGGTCAGAGCTGTTTAAGCAGCATGAGGGAGATTGACACAATATAAGGCAGGTGGTGTTAATGTTCTGGCTGATTGCTGTATAGAACCGGTGTAGTCACTTGGTTTGTATTAACCAGGATTAAGACTAGTTTTGGACTAAAGTCCAGTACCAAAGGTAAATCAGTATCGGAAATTATTTTTAGTCTAGCAGATTTGTCTAAAATGGTGTCTGGGGAACCAGCTTGGAAAGTTCAGGAGAGTAAAAAATAAATTTTTGTATCAGTGACTAATCTTTAACCTCTATATGACAGTGTTCATTGTCATTGTTCATGGCATATAGTAATCCACATTGTACCATCACCTAACAAATGTTTGCAAATCCTTTGCCAGGTCTTTGCTACTTATCAAACAGAAGGCTCTGTTTGAGGGCACCTGTTGTGCACAGCGTCTCCAGTATCAGACCATGGTGGTGTGTGTTCCAACACAGAGCCCTTCACTGCAGTTACTACCCTTTATTAAGCAGCACCAAAACCGAGCCTCAGAAAGGACCAGAAGCCCCAAAAGCAAAGGAGACAGAGAAAAATACAAGTGAACAGAAAAAGACTGAAGATGACGAGGGGGAAAACGATTATGGGCCAGAGTACATCCCCAAAAGGAAGGCGAAAAATCCAATGATGATAATAGGATATGCATGGTATGGATTATACGGCATTGCTTGTGTATTGTTTGACTTTTAATTGGTTGTTTATGATGTTAATCTGTATGTGTCTGTAAAAAACACCCTCATATTAAACACTTTTGCCCATGGGGCTCTGGAAAGGTGGGGCAAGTCTTAAACTTGTCAACTGTCATCAGGAGATCACAAGATTAATCTCCAGTGACACTAAAGCAATCCATGTTTAGGTGTACCAAAAAGGATAATTGGCCTTCCTCTGTCTGGGTAGGTAGGATGGCCTTCTCTCTCCCCAATTACTGTGATGTGGTGATGCTTCATGTGACTTGGAGGAAGCACATATCAAGGGGTGGGGCAGTCCTAGCTAAAGGGTAGACTAAATTGGGAAGAAAACTGGGTAAAAATGAAAAAGAGGGAAAACAATTGCTCTTTAAATTCAAGTACAGGGGCAAAAAGTTACCCCTCTCCCCACATTGATTTATAAAAAAATAAAACGTATTAAAAATGAACTTCTAAATGTAATAAATCATTGGAAACAACTTAATTCAAGAGCATTCAGAACTAATGCTCTATTTCTTTCCATCAAAATACGAGGAAGAAAAAACTGCTGAACTGTACATTTAGTTTAGTTAGATTGCTTTTGCTTTCTGATTACGTGGCCCTAAAAAGATTTTTTACCTTTACTCAGGACATTTTTTTTCCTTTTTCAGGATCATTGGTCTTCCCACTGGTGTAATTGGGTTTATTCTGGCTAAAAGGCAAGTGGACAAGAACAGGCTGAAACAGCTAAAAATACGGCAGAGGATGAAGAAAGCCAATGAGGGACAATATGAACGTGAACGCTATAAAAGTGCAACAGGGATGGAGTGACTGACTTTGTATGAAAAGACTTGGACCTTTTGAATGATGCCTCTTTTGCAGTTGTGACTAAAATATTAAATGAAGCACTGTTTCATGATCAAAGCTGAAAATAACTGCTCTATTGGCATTGTCCTATTCTAGACCACTATGTGTGTAAGTCCAAATCTATAATGTAATTCTCAGTTATTTACAGCTATTTATATCTCTTTTTGCATACAAACATAATTACAGTTACCTTCGTAAAGACGCTTGTTCAAACCACCAGAACAGAGAGCATATCCTCAACAGTGAATTTTGTTAGGTTGTTCACAATTTTTGCATAATCACCTGATTGTAATTATTTGTTTTCCACAGCTGTTAAATGCTAAAACTGGTAACATTTGGGTGTCTTCATTTCTTGGGTTGAGGGAACAAGTAAATAAAAGAAGGCAGAAAACCCATTTACTGAGTACACATCATGGGTCTTAGAGAAACAAGTTCTGCAACTTCTTGCTGGTGCTTAAACCGATTTGGAGGGCGGCAGTGAGTAGCATATGTTTACTGGGCATTAGCACCAGGAAGAGCAGCTGTGGGTAATGTTTGTTTATTTGACCTCAGGCCTCTATACAGTCAGGGACTTTAAAGTGAGGACAGCTAAGAAGTGACCTAGCTAACCAGGCAGTTCAACTGTTAATCATAATTATTTATATTGCAATTATTTCTGAGATGAAGGGACACAGACTGGGGAGCATAAAAGTTTAAAGGGTTTGTTAGAAGGATAACCCAACAAAAAGTTACCAGAAGGGTTTTATTACTTATATGATACTTGTTTACATTAAATAATTTGGAAGATAAAATATCTATAATTATGTAAAGACTCTTTTTTGTCCTTTTTGACTTAAGGCAAAATAGACAAGGAGTGGGGGTGTGTGGTGAGGACTGACTATTTTGCTCTTATCCAAGTGAGAAAATATATTCAGAATATCTCAGACACATTTGTAAATGTCCAAAATGAGATGAACAAGACATTGATTATATATAGAAATATGTACTGAAAGCAATTATATTACAAATATAGTTCAGCTCATATCAAAACACGCACCTTATATAGTGTGTACAAAACAATTTAGCTTTTCACAGGATATACCTGTTAGAAACTTGTATATACAATTTCATATAAACAGTAAAAAGAATTTACGGGATAAGTCATAGTCCTACATTATGAGATTGTAAAAGCTAAAAATATTGTGTCTGCAGTAGTTTGTATAGAAATGGTTAGATGCTGCTGATGTAAATTTAGGTTATGTCTTCTACGAAAACCCCAGTTGTTAATGGAAGTCACCTTAAATGTTCTAGCATTCCCTCAGAATGTTGATTAATATCCCTTATATTACGCATTGAATACATTATTATTGCAATTGGACAAAAGTGCGTAGGCCACGTGTTTGTATGACAATTGATGTTTTGGCTGGTGGTGCTCAGTGATCCAGCCCAAGGGGAGTCTTATCGTTGAGAAGCACCGATGAGTTGCAGGAGGAATAAGAAAATCTGAATGACGTCAACATAAATGGAGAGAGCAGCGTATACATAATCCTCTGGACTAATTGAGTGCTTTCTGTTTCCAAGAAGAAGCTGGGTGTGGTAGGCCAGAAACTAAACAGAAAAAGATGCATTACATTAGATCCAGAACACCAAGAGGGAATTTTCAGAATACATGATGTGTATCAAAATTTTCTTTGAAGGTTTTACTAACAAACTTGGACAAACAAGATAAAAATGTATATTAATGACTGAGTAATCTACCAAATTAGAGAATGTATTATTATTATTACTAACAATAAAAAAAATCAAGAGATTTTAAAAGGCCAAACCATAAAACAGATACCCTTCTTAAAAAGAAGTTTACCAAAAACTGGCAAAAATACACATATAAATAGGTCCATCTGTTTTTTTATGAATTTATAATATTCTAAATAACACCAAATGAAATTATACATTTTTTTAGATTAATAGTCAAGGTAATTGAGAAAGCAGTATGGAGTTTAGTACTGCTGTAACTAGTCTAAATAGATCTTTTTATGGTACATAAAGTTCAGTGTTCTAGAAGTACTGACTGTAACCACAATATAATTTATCATGATTATCATAACAGCCACCCTTTCACCCACCCTTACCCAAAAGTACAAGTTCAGGTGGCACTCACCAGTGTGAACACTATAGCACCTATGGCAGCATACAGCATATGAAGCCATGGAACCTAAGATAGGAACAGCAAGGGATTGATGTGGTAAATATATACAAAATATCAGCTTTGAGTGTGAGTTATTTAGTGCTTCACTTACATATTTGAATGATAGCACAATAGTAGTGATGATGCCTGTGACAAAGACGACAATTCCCAGCACGCAGAAAAGGCCTGTGCATTTGGTGAAATCCACCTGATGACAGAACAAACAAATTAAATAGCCAAATACAAAGACCTTCATAAGGATGGTGTGTATTTAGGTTGAGGAAGGTCATGTTATTTGTGCACACACTAGATGCTTGACAAAGATTTAGAGATTTGCTCAAAGCTACCTTAGTCTGGAAGCAGAAGACAGTCACAGCGATGCAGACGATCACTGTAATCCCCAGAGCCAGGAACACAGCCTTAGTGTTATAGTAACTGGAATGATAGAGACTTAAAATAAATATGATTGCTACATGCCAAAAAAGTCATGTGAAAGATACAGCTAGGAACGAAACTGTGTTCTGACACCTTTCTATCAAAGCCAGCATTCACTTTTTCTGTGCTGTAGTAGCAGCTCTCATGTGGTATTCGCTGGAGCAGTCAGTCCTGGACAATTTGACAGTCATTTGAAATCAATGCTACTTGTAGATTATTTTCCTTACAGTTGAATGATTTCTTTCAAATAATTTACAGATCTTTTAAAAACCCTTGTCACATTAATAGGCATACATATTTTTTTCTGAAGGCCTTAGAGTTTACATCTTTAAATCTTGGCATGATAACACCACACACTGTAACAGCAATGAGAACACCAGACTCTAGATGTCAGTTTTAAATAAGACAGGTTCCACCTGCAGGAGTTTCTAATGAATAGCACCTAATCTGGAGCACCTGACTCTTATTTTATGGATTTAAAGGTATGATAACTGTAAGAGTGTACTTACTTTGTCCATGTGGCTATTTCAATTATGACAGTGACTACAAAATATCAATGTTATGCCTCATTTGTAGAGTATAATTACTTTGACACTCTATTTAAAAAAAAATATGTGATACACTTACACATACACAATATACTTTTTCACATGGCTGCATATGCTCCTATTCAGCCTACAACAGTTTAGCCCTGTTCTTTACACACTGGAGTTATCAGGAGTGTTTTTAGCCTGGATAGCTTTCTAAATGAGGCATGATACAAGGCAACCATTCATAACGATAGAACACTATAAGGGATGAAGAGAGCTTGGAAAAAGGTTATGTACAAATTAAATATTACTTATTTTGTTAGACAAACTTATACAAACATTATAGCTGAACCTTGGGAGGAAAGGAAATATAAGAAGTATAAGAAGAAAGCCCTTTTAAAGAATACTAAAACTTGCTAACTCATGTTTGACCTTTGACTCATGTTTCACAGTATGAAATTATTGTGTGAAAAGAAAGTGTGACCATTTGGGTCATTTTACAGGTGAAAAGAAGTGTTGAATGAGAAGTATTCCAAATGACTCCAGTCTTATATTCACAGCAAACAATGAATAAAGGGGCTTATGTCAACACACATGCGACTGTTTTCTCTGACACACCCTGCTGAGCAACTTATGGCATTAACACTACTTGCTGACTTAAACTGACTCTGCATTTTGCATCACTCACATGCAGCCACTCACCTTGATATTGTCCCGGTCATATAGGACAAGGCCAGAGTCTAAGAAAAGTAAGAAATAAAGTCGAATATATATTGCAGCTTTTAAAGAGACTGGTTCACATCATCATATGATGTACACGTGCATGTTATGAATATTGCCACAGTCTAAGGTAAGGTAAAGAAAACAGGCATTAAAAAATACATCATTTTTGGCTACCAAGTCTTTTCCATTACATTACTTGGCCACACCCTTTTCCTTAATTACATAATGACTCAGCACATTCCAACTCACAAAAATGGCCAGCAGAATAAGGTTCCATGGGAAACGCCTCCTAAAGCAGGAGATGGGAAATGTTTAGACACAACACCTTTCACTGTCTACCAATATGTTACTGTTTTTAATATCATAGTATCTGTCATTTCACTCTCCAAAAGCCTAGATATTACATGCACGCACACACGCATACATTTTTAAGCTTTAAATCTTTAAAGAGCTGTATTACAGATATAATGCAAAGTCATCACAGTGTTATCTGGCTGAATAAAGCAGGACTTGTTTGCTTACCTGGGTCCCTTACAGCAAACCAGCATGAGGTGTGTGACAAAGTAGACCGCACTGCAAAGACACATACACAGAGATGCTTAAAAGGCTGGGCCACTTGTCAGCATTGGCCTAATTTATATTGCCTTGAATACATAGTATGCAACAGAAATTAAAAACTGGTGAAATTAAGGAGAAAATTATTCTTACTATGAAGCCCAATAGACTGCTTGATTTTTTGCGACAAAGGAACGCACAGGTTCTCTGGACCAGAAATACAATAGAAACAGTTAAACATAGTGCTAAGATCTTAATAAAATACACACATGATATTTTTGAAGTGTTCCCTTGATTTTTAAACTGTCACATCTGCCTAATATTGTGTAGGTCCAAAAAATTCAGATCCTGTTCTGATCATAGCTGACATTCTTACTAACTATTGTGCTACAGTAGTTCCTCTATGGGATTAGACCAAGTGGGCTTGCCTTCACTCCCCATATACATAAATCAGCCATGGGAATACCTGTTTCTGGTTCACCATTTGTCCATACATGGATCACTTTTGGTAGGTACTACTCTTGCATAAGACCTGCTGTATTGGCGATACTCTGACCCAGTTGTCCATTTTCCTGCCTCCACACAGCAACCTTAAGACCTGACTGTTCACTTTCTGCCTAATACATACAGGTGCCATTGTAATGAGATAACTAAATAGTGTTATTCACCTCACGTCAGTGGTCCTAATGTTGTGGCTGCACTAACAGAACTCATAGCATAGTAGCATTATCCTTCATTATTATATTTCACCACACCCACCCCATCACAAGTGCTTACACAACTTTATATCGTACACCCATACACACCAACACACAAGAACTCACACAAATATGAAAACTGCCACAATGGAGACAGTGACGAGGAGCTGGGCAGCGAGGATCATGTACACCTATCAGAGAGGAGATGACCTTAGGCAGCTCAGTCAGAAACATGGATAGTTCACTGAACTTATGCAACTTTCCTATTAACCAAATTTATTTGTCTAGTCAATCAACAAAGATATGTTGATGTCTAGGTTCTTTATTTTGGGGCTACGAAGCTAATGTAGCAAACTAATTATGAAATCTTACAACTTCATTGCATTGTGCCAAAATTTTCACACACTTGTTTCATACACTGTCCAGATGTAAAGTAATCTCAAATTGACTTGTTTATGTTATTTCTGGCACTGTGGAACATAATATTATCTAAAAAAAAACAAAAAACCACATGGCTTTTACAGCTAAAAACATCAGCAGCTGCCACTCTGAATACTGTTTGTTTTACATTTGAGGAAGTAAAAGTGGCTTATTTTGTCATTGTGAACACATTCAATTAGACAGTTGTAACTTCATTGCAAAACGAATGAATTAAACTCCAGAAATAACATTTGATTGTTTAATAGCATTAACAGAAGCAAGTGGGTGAATTTGTATTTTAGAGATTTCTGTTGCTGTGTGTGTGTGTGTGTGTGTGTGTGTGTGTGTGTGTGTAGAGAAAATTACTCTATGGGACTTACTTTGCGGATAAAAGCGTGTCGCACATTTAAGTTCTCCCAACCAGGTGATGTTGTGAATCCTTCTTCATCTGTAATATTAGCAATATTAAAAGCAAAGTGAATGGGTGGGGCTAAACTGCTAAAACGGTGGGTACAAATATATATATAAATTCACTGGTTTTCATGACATCAAACAAAACAAAGCAGGCTATTTTGTTTCCATATATTGACGGTACAGATTGTAAAGGGAATGGTTTTTTGTTGTTTACCAATGTTTACATACTGCACTGCAAGGTGATTTTTTGGCACATTAATATCCACCAATTTCATTTGCCAAATGAGCCTATATTCGAGTCACACTTTCTGATCAGTTTTAAACTTCATTCAGTTGACTGAAGATTAGCATTCTTCATCAGAGACAGTTAACGAATGCTTTATTGTACTAATATCACTTGTGATGCTACAGAATAAGAAGCTTTAATTTTGACCTGAGAGGTTCTATGAATCAATCTGAATTGGCATCTAAAAAACTGTCATATCAGTTTGGAAATTAGTCTTACCTTGTCCTGGGATGGGCATGACTGGTGGGATTATGGGTATTGGTGGTGGGTATCCTTGACCTGGCTGACCTGGGTATGGGCCGGGCTGACCTGGGTATGGGCCGGGCTGACTTGGGAAAAGGCCGGGCTGACCTGGGAAAGGGCCGGGCTGACCTGGGAAAGGGCCGGGCTGACCTGGGAAAGGGCCGGGCTGACCTGGGAAAGGGGCAGATGGCTGGGAATAGGGAGCTCCAGGGAAGCCTGCAGGCTGGGGTTGGCCTTCATAAGGACCGAAACCATAGGCTGGAGGTGGTGCAGAGGGATGTGGACCCCCAGACTGAGGGTTGTGGAGCAGCCGGGACTCATCATAACCCGGAGGGAAGTCAGATCTCGACATGCTGCTTCAGTGATTCGCTGGAAAGAAAGAAAGAAAGAAAGAAGAATTCACTCACTTTCAATTAAGCAATTCCCAAGTGGTTGTTATAGAATTTCTGGTGCTTGCTAGGGTGTTGCTAGATGGTTGCTATGGTATCTGGCAGTTATTAGGGTTTTGCTAGCTGCTTGCTGAGTCTTCAAGATTATGTTTTGATAAAATTTTCTGAAGTTTTCCCATATATAATCAATTTAAAAGCAGTGCATTTTGTTACAGCTATATGAGTGGACAAAGTAAACTATCAGAATGCATTTATTCATTTCAATAATTCAACATTATTTTCATCATGTAAACACAGGATAATATATGACGTGTGTGTGCGTGCATTATATATACACCAATTAGCAATGACATTAACACCATGAACAGGTAACCTGAATAACACTGACTATCTAGGTCTATTTTTTTAGTTCAATTGCAACGGTCAGGGAGGTGGGATATATTAGGCAGTAAGTAAACACTCAGTTCCTGAAGCTGATGTGCTGGAAGCAGGAAAAATAGGCAAGCATAAGGATCTGAGTCACAGTCAGAACATCTCCAAAATGTCAGGTCTTGTAAAGGTATGCATTATGGTATCCTACCAAAAGTAATTGGAGGAAGAAACTAGAGCACTCAAGACTCACTGATACATGTGGCATTGAAGGCTAGGCCATCCGGTCTGATCCCACAGAAAAGCTGACTCTGATAGAAAGGTGTCAGAACACACAGTACACCACAGTCAGAGCTGTTTCAGCAGGATGAAGCCTCTGCAGGCTTTTGAACAGAGCAGAGTAGTCTCAGTCTGAATCTTTTGTATTTCTTATTACTAACATCATTCCTATTCTACTTTTTGTGTTTTACTTGATTGTACTTTTATGTGTTTTATTGTTGTACTGTGCTATGTGACTTTGTAAATAAACTTTGCTTACTTATATACTTTGCTTGCTTATGAGGTTATGGCTGATCAGTGTATATACAATTTGCCAACCTGCACATAATGGAATGATTGTTTTTCTGCATCCTGTACCCCAGAATGACAAACATCATCCAGCTGATGGTGTTCACAAATACAGCAATAAGATAAATTGGTAATTTGTAAATTTTGCTGGGATCCTGCCAACTAAAACACTCAAACTGGGTGCTGGTTTATGCTTCTGAAAGAATGAATAAAATATGAAATTAGTTTTCATACATGTTTAGTTTCTACTTTTTTTTTTCTACTTCCTTTTTCAATTTTCAGAATGCCCACTCCCACTAATGATTATGTACAGTTTGGTTTTGTTTCAACTGAGGTAAGACTGAAACAGCTGCCTTAATTTAAGTTAAAGTGAAAGTGACTATTTGTCATTGTGAACACACTCAAGCACCACAACGAAATGTGACCTCTGCATTTAACTCATCACACATGGAGCAGCGGACAGCTACCAACAGCACCCAGGGAGCAGTGTAGTGGGACGGTACCTATCTCAAGGGTACAGTTGTACCTGGGCCGGGACTCGAAACTGCGACCTTCAGGTCCCAAAGGCAGTGTCCTAACCACTAGGCCACCAATGCCCACTAATAATGCATTTGAGATTCGCACATTAAGGGAATTCGCAAGGGTCAGCATAACCGAAGTGCAATGGCTGACCCTCACCTTGGGTGAACCACTGTCTTGATCATGGTATCACCCCTGTCAGGTAAGTATTACTGCCTTTAGTTACCAATAATAACAAACAGCAATAAGCCACTTTTTAGGAACCAATAACCCACTAATTAGGAACACCTACCTTGTACCTACACTCATTGGACATTTTATCAGCTCCACTAAAGGTGCTCCTTGTAGCTACAATTACACACTGTACTTCATTGTTTCTCTGTGTCATTTGCTAGCCCCCTTAACCCTGCTTAAACAGTGGTTGAGATTTCCACAAAACCACCAGTGAGCAGGTATGATTTGGGTGGTGGATCATTCTCAGCATTCAGTGTCATTGCTGAGCTGAAAATACCCCTTCCCCAAAATGTGGCAAGAAACTGACCCATAATAAAGGATTAAAAGATGACCAAAACAAACTGTGGAGCGCCAGATGAACCATCATCAATAACTTTACATATGCAAAGGCCAACAGGTTAGATGTACACACATGGACAAAATTGTTGGTACCCTTCAGTCAATGAAAGAAAAACTCAAAATGGTCACAAAAATAACTT
>JBBPDA010000105.1:4251299-4291615 GCA_037974385.1 Arnoldichthys spilopterus
ATAGAATTTTTATTTATTATTACTTTTGTCAGATTAAAGTTATTTCTGTGACCATTGTGAGTTTTTCTGTCATTGACTGAAGGGTACCAACAATTTTGTCCACATGTGTAAAACAGGACAATCACCAAACTGTGCTGGACACGGTCCCCCCAAGAACTAATTTTAGCAACCCTTTCCATTTAAACATAATCGGTCTTAAGAAATCACCAAAAGCTCAGATAACAGGTGCAATAAAGCAGCAGTATGCACCACATTTACTTAAGCTCAGGTTAGTTGGAAATTCTCACCTTGCAATGTAAGCACATTTTTATTGAAGAACAATCAATAACCTTACATCTACAATGTGGGGCAATAGGTTAGATATGTGGACACAGAGTTTAAAAACTCCAGCAGCACTGCTGTGTGTGATTAGAGGCACACAATGAAGTGGCTCATCGGCGCATGTTCATGATTAATGACTTGACTTCTGTTTAACCATCCATTGTATGACCACCTTGCTAACTGCCCTGTTATCTTTAGTACAAGATTCTGTTGTCAGTGGTTAAGTGACTTAATGTCCAACTTCAAAATGTGCAGTACAGGTCTCATTAACCATTAGCAGATTGACCAGCATGGGGCCTGCAATTCATATTGACCAAGCTTGTGCTAGTACAAATTACGGAAACAATAAGTTTGACTGTATTGCGGTAATTTAATGAAGTACTGAATAAAAAAGTTGAAAAATAAAAAAAAAATTGTATTCATTGTATTTTTTACTAGTTTTGAATAATTAGGCCACAACTAGTGCATAGTGTCTATTCCAACAACAAAATACTGTTACAAATAATGAAAATGCATGTATGATATAATGAGAAAATGCATTTACATACTTTTGCTGCTAAACATTACATACATAATGCTACTAAATACAACTGCATTCTATCCAAGTATTGCAGAATATGAAAAAACATGGAATATGTGAATTTTGTTGCTATATTAAAAACATCCACTGTCAAGTTCATAATTTTTCACTGTCAGAAAGGATGAAGTTAGTTATATGTCACAATCTGTCAAACTTCTATATCATCTGGAATCCTGAGTTTCACATTTTGAAATATTACTTCTTTGGTGGTTCAGGTGCAATTTACAAGTCAGAAAACTGCTACTTCAATGAAGTATAAATAATATTTTATGCTAATTACAATGACTACATATTTTCTATATATTCTATATGTTCACATTTTCCCACTATAAAAGTAGTTCTATGCCCTTCCATTTTGTCTACCCCTCCCTGTTAGCAGCTTTTAAACCTAAACTTACAGAATGGAACAATTCGAGTCATATCTTTCAGCCCTTGTACTGAGTCACTGCAAGTGTTTATCTACTGAGGACATTATAAAAACATGACAAGTATTAGCATAACTACTTTTACAGAGTTGTGACATTTTCCTCAATTTATGTAAACAACCTCAGTGTTGCGGTTTTACAGATATGACATTGTAAAAATGCTTGTGTGTTATCCACAAACCTAAAGACTTCATGGTGTGTTCACACCCCTTCCTTGTGTATAAAAAAAAGTGTTCCATAAATCGTCTCCCAAAGCCTTACTGTTATAGGGTTAATTGATAACCGGATGTAATGTTTATGCTTAGAGATCAATTGAGAACTGATCCACATTCTTACAACGTGAAACCAACAAATTCTTTTTCTCCTTTAACACTGAAGCTTTGACAGAAGTAACGGACAAATGTTTAGGTTTCAAGATATCCATTTGTATATATTAGTTCATCACAAACCAGATAAGCAGATGTATCTGAGATAACTAAACAACTTGCCATTGGTGTGACATGAGTATGTATTTATTTAAAAAGGGCTGGGATCCCTTACTGATGTATTACTTATGGCCATGAAACCAATATGTAGAATAATAAATAAAAAAAAGTCTTTCCTTTTAGTAAGCATGAGCACTTTGCACTTCAATCCATGACCCAAAGCTCCAGTCCGTCCTAGCTTTACTTTGTTTATATATAACAGTGGGTATCCCTGTGAGTGACGGTTACAAGCTAAACAGAGAAAAGCTTCGTTTTTCTTGTAACACCATGACAAAAGCACTTTTCCTACAGTGTACTTTTTAATTACACAGACATTCAAAGAAGATAAAGTGAAAGAAGAAATTCAACTCAAGTTTATTCCTATAGTGCTTTTTACAATTGACGTTGTTACAAAGCAGCTTTATAGAAACCGGCCCCCAAAGAACAAGCCAAAGGCGACAGAGGCAAGGTAAAACTCCCTAGCTGTAGGAAGAAGCCTCGGGAGGAACCAAGTCTCAGAAGGAGTAATGAAAACAGTTATCATTTTCAGGCAACAAAGTTATTAAGGCTTTGATGCCCTTACCTGGTACAGATGTAAATGGTCTTAGATATACTGAATATTGCTGTAATATTCCTGTGGTTTCAAATTGTAAAAATGTCATACTGCATATTGTCCCAGACCTATGACTAAGGCCTACAGTTTGCACAATGTTAATTCTTTTAGTGGAAACCTTTATAACTTGCTGCAATAGTACAAAAATAAAACTACTTTCACTATGAAATACGATGAACGCGAGCTGTTTGGAAGTAACAAATAACTCACTTCAATTTGGATGAGACGAAAGCCACCTACCAAATATAATTACAATAATAAAGCCAATGCAGAGCAATCACTTCAAGAGGAATTTAACCAATTATTCTAAGCATTCTACATAATTTAATCGATAAAATGTTAATTAAATTCAGCGTGTTTTGATGTGAAATAGTACTTTGAACAGAAATGTATCAACTAAGGTTACTTTACAATGATGGTGATAGGAACCAGGGATCGCAATGTTTACAGCATAAAGACAGCCATTTTATTTGTCATTTAAGACAATCATACATGCCTTGAATATTAAGAAATCCATAACCACTTAATTTAACAGCCCTCTGGAATAGCTTTGAGAATCATTACATGACATCGGACATCTGGGTCCCGTCACCACTGTGAACAATTCCGACACGGTAGGTTTCTGTGAAGTAAAGGTTCCCAAATCCGAACCTGGAAGGCTGATGTCCAGGTGATTTTTTGCTCAAACTGACCTGGTTTGAGTCATCTGTTAATTGTTTAGTGAGTGCGTTTGAGGAAGGTAACTACCAAACAGCCGTTCAAGAAATGATCTGGGCACTCCTGCTCTAGAAGCACACATTCACCTCAAAACACTGGGACTCGGTTTGCCTCAAGTTTAAAAAATGTCCCCTTTGCTAAATATAGTGGAAGAAAAACTGCTCCAGTGTCTTTGCCAGCTGTCTTAGGCAAGACCAGCTGAACATGTTTCAGTGCTTTCATGTTTCTCCACTTGAGGGCTTGTTTGGAGAGTGTAGGCCACAGCCCTGTTGCTGAGAGCCTTGTGGAAGAATGCAGCTAGGCAGGAAAATCCCTGCATGTAAGAGCACAGTCTCAGACTCTTTCACCAATATAAAGCCTTCATTCAGGCGGCAGCTCAGAGTGAGGTGGGAGCAGCCCTGTTACATTACTCATGACATCTGCTAGGAAGCGACAACATGCATAGGAAAATGAGGGTTCTCTTGCAAAACACACAACTAGCACCTCCCCACCCAAAAGACAATACACACAGGTTGGTATTGCTATATTTGTGAGTACGTTCCGTTGACTTCTGTAACACTGTAGTTCAGTAATACTACACCAACACCGACACCTAACCCAAACCTCAACCACAGTAAACAAAATACAATCTTTCTGCTCCTTTAGTTGTTCCTCAAAAAGTTGAATTTGTGGAGAAAACAGCGTGGTTCATTTTGACGACCAGCGAAATGCCCTCATTTCGACAGATATTTCTGTATTTCTGTCATTTTAAGGACATTTGGTTTCATGTACACACACTGCGTACATGAAACAATCGTCTCCAACTTCCCAGTCAAAGAGACGAGTGTAGCAGCCTATGACATTTAAATGACATTACATTATATAACATGAAGTGAGGCATTCGCCACTTCTGATGCATTCTGCTCATCATCCTGGTCTTTATTTACAAATGAGGGCAAAAGTTTAGAAGTGTGATCATAAGGACTCTCTTCCTTATCTAGAAACACAATACATCATCTACAAACACGAGACACCGTGGTTAACTCCCTCGACGGCGGCTTGTCACGCACTAGGAAGGAAAATTTAACCCTGCCGTTAAAAAAGTGCCATGTGTTCTTACTTACCACGCTCTGTAGGAAACGGCGACCGACTCGAAAAGCACACAAAACAAGCCTAGAGCCAAGGATCGCGCGGTTAAGTCCACTTTAGTCCTTTTTTGCGTTAAATGACCACCTCCAAGTTTCCTGATGATGATACTACACTCTTGCTGGACTCACATGCTTTTTACTCTGGTGACGTTTCTAAGAAGTTAGCCCGAGCGGCCGACAGGTGGGGTCGCAACAACAGCGCATGTGTCTGTGTTGCCCCCCAGTGTGGCGATGATCAGTCCGAATATGATATCTAATCGACCCGCTGAAAATAAAGATGGGAGATGGCTTCTCCGGTAGTTAACAGTCGACTTTACATGTTACGCTCAGCTCTTTCACAGAAGTGTAATGAAACTGACACACCCCATGTTCATCTCGGGAAAGAGCTGCCAGGTCTCCGCCAGGGCCGTTCTCTGCCACTGTGAGGCGCTGCAGTCCCATTGCTAATCATATGAGCACATGGGGAACAACATTATTGTTATAGTCAACAGGGACAATTATTGATGTACACAATGCTCAGCACAGCTATTGCAGGCACAGTGGGAATAGGAGTTGAAAACGCCATACATTATTATAGACGTATTATCACTGTTTCTTTTGTATTATAGGTCTATTTGTAAGGCACATTTAAAAAGATAATCTGAAACACAAACACACACACACACACACACACACACACACACACACACACACACACACAAACATATATACATATATATACCAAGTAAACAACATTCACTATCTAGTTATTTCATTACAATGGCACATGTCAGGGGGTGGGATGTATTAGGTATCAAGTGAACAGTTCTTGAAGTTAATGTGCTGGAAGCAGGAAAAATGGGCGAGTGAGGGGATCTGGACCACTTTGACAAGGGCCTAATTGCGATGACTAGAGTCTGAGCATCTCCAGAACGGGAGGTCTTGTGGAATGTTGTGGATATGCAGTAGTTAGCATCTGACAAAAGCGATCCAAGGAATGAGAACTGCTGAATTTGTGACAGGGTCATGCGCACCCAAAGCTCACTGATGAATGTGGGGAGGGAAGTCTAGCCTGTCTGGTCTGATCCCACAGAAGAGCTGCCGTGGTTTAAAAAGTGAACACGGAAAGGGATCAGAGCACACAGTGGACCACAATCAGAGATTAGGGTTATTTTAGGCAGGGGGTGTTAATGTTGTGGCTGAACACATTAAGACCACTGAGAGGTGACGTAAATAATGACTGGGGGTAGGATATATTAGGCAGCGAGTGAACAGTCAGTTCTTGAAGTTGATAATGTAATAAACTCGTCCATATTTAAACCATAAATTAGCGACATTAGTAGTTGACAACATTAAACATATTTACCACAAAAAGGTTGACATCACTTTTTGGCATTCCACCAAACATAAATCTTAATGTACAACCGTAGAATAGCTTCCTTCATTACAGAGACCTGTAAGATAAATAAGTGTATGTCAGAGATCAGGTGGAAATGACTAAACGGACTCGTGTCAGTTCAGTAAACCAGCCTGCAGGTTATGGCTAATGAATGACGTCACCGCCGCCCCACCCACCGTCATGGCGCTTCCGGACTGGACGTTGTGTTTTTTCGGGGTTGCCTCGGTCTGCGGAGGGGTGTGCATTTATCGACTTCTCACCGGGGCCAGGAGGAGCTCACGGAAAAGGGGTCTTGTGGCGGAACTGATGGCTCGCACGGAGAGACCACTCTTTTGGATCGCGTAAGTCCGTAAACCGGACGACAGGACTCGCGCAGTCATGTATAGTCGTTGGCACCTATAATCACCATTGTGTCGCTACATGTAGCCGTTTCATCTCGACGGTAATAAAGGGGTCGTGTTCTCAGGCTAATGGTCATGTTCATTTTGAATGGAGTGTTTGTGCACTAGTGTACTAGTGATAACTGTGGTCTTAGTGAACGTGGTTTACGATGAACCTGATGAAACAACAGTCGCCTTTTGTACTGCACTGCTCTAGACCAGTGCAGACGGTAAAACAGCAGGAGACCACACCAGTGTCAACAACCTCTCTGTCTTATAACAATCTGATTCACTTTAGACTCAAACAATGAACAGTGTTCAGTGTACACACTCCCAGCATGCCTTGCGGGTCTAATCCCTCTGTTATTGGTTATTTGGTTGTCCTGCTCTGGGAGTGGAGTGCTCTGGTTGATGTTGAGATCCTTCAGTGCTTTTATTCCATGTGTTGGCATTGTTCTGTTTGTCTGTGTGGGCATGTGTGGTTTAGGGATTATAAAGCTGGCTGGTGTGTCATGTTCTCTTGGCTGGTGTTTATAGCCTGCCCACACTAAAACAGGCCCAGTTGGCTGTTGAATTGTTCTAACTATAAAAGATTTAAGCACAAATCCACTTTTCTTTTCAGTTACTTTTTTTTTAAATATTAAATATATATTATATCAATCAAGCATTTGTTTAAATTTGCTCTAATTGTTTGAAGACGTTTCTAGTTTTTAATTTAGATTTGTAGGTTATTATATAGAATAAAGGGTACATAATATGGAAAACTGAATTTTTGTTCTTGCTTTTTTTTTTTAAAAATCATGAACACACTCCATCACACAAAGTGCACCACAATGAAATGTGACCTCTATATTTAACCCATCACACATGCACAAGTGAAGCAGCGGGCAGCTATGAGAAGCACCTGGGGAGCAGTGTAGTGGGATGGTACCTTGCTCATGGGTACCTCCGTGGTACAAGGGTCAGGACTTGAACCTGCATCCTTCTGTTCACTGTCGCAAGGTCGGAACCACTAGGCCACCACTACCTAGAGAGCTGAATGTAGTACTTAAACACTGTTAAAATAAACTCCTCTATTCATATATGGAAAATTGAAAAGTCAGTTTTGAATTTTTTTTGGCCTAGAATAGTTTAGCCCTGCCTATTAACAATAAAGTTATAAGGAGAGTTACAGCCGGTTTTTGTAAGTGGAGGATTATTTACTGTGGATGCACAGTGATATCAGGATCATATAGATTATCAGCAGATATATGTTTTAAAAGTATCAGCATCAAGCAGATGTTTGTTTGGCCTATATTTCAGACTGATATTTGATGCTGTATTTATTGTTCTCCAAAAGAGCAGAGGTTTCACTGGAATACTGTTCTAAAATATCTGTATTTTATCCACTTTACTGCATTTGTAACCCTACAGAAATAAATGTTATCTTTCATCATAATATTAAAGCCAAAACACTATACAAATAAGAGAAGTTTCAAACTATTATTTATAACCTTACACTACATTTTGATGCTAAAACTTTTCAGAAATCCAAGTAGTAATTAGTAAAATATAAATTCAATTAACTGTATTATGATGTAAGAATATAGCATTAGGATTGTTTTCCGGTCAGGGTCCTGAAATAGACCTGGGTATTCACTAGTGCTGTAAATCACAAGTCTTATCACAATTTGATCCAACATAAATTATTTTATTGAACGAGTCAATACATTTTTAATACCTTGAAATTTGCAGTGATGTAATTTGGTTGGATACTGGGTTTTGCAATCATTATGAAATTTGATGAAATTTCACTGCTACATTTCCATGATCTCACATATGCAAACAAATTATAATTTGAAAGTTATTTTTAAAGTTTAAATGCAGCAGTTTAGTCATAAGCAAAAGTTCAAAATACTGCAAACATTAAAATTAACTGTGCAATGAAAACAGTTGTTTGTGTGTTACATTAACATTGGGATTGTGGACTATTTTGGTTGATGCATCAATACAGATAGTTTCATTGTCACATTTATAGATTCATTTTGTGCAGGTACTCGCTGTACACACGGACCAAACTGGGCTACGTGTTTTACAAACGTCAGATGAAAAAAGCACGGGAGAAATACCCAACAGGCCATTCTCGAGCCCAGCCAACCACCATAAACGGTAGGAGGAACCATCATAACTGCAGGTCAAAATCATCAAGTAGAAAACCCTGCCTTCATTTTTTTGTGATCTTTTGACAGGCATCAAGATCATACCTGTGCCTGTCTTATCAGACAACTACAGCTATGTCATTATTGACACTGCATCAAATCTTGCTGCTGTGGTGGACCCTGCTGATCCTCAGTCTGTGCAGGTGGGTTCATTCAATCCATAACTGCTGTACAGCAGCGGTTTCTAAAGCTTTTATATCATGCACCATCTTCTGCGTTCTGAAGGCGTTGACGCATTCCTCCCCACCTCCCCTAAATAACTCAAAGTGGCGCAATTGCTTCTGCATGAAAGCATCAAGTTTAATGTTTAGTCATACGAAAAATTATTATATTTGAAAAACCCAGAGCATGAGGTTGCTTGGTGTGGAACATGCACAGGTTCTAAGGCACATTATAAAATAGGGCAAAATACATGTGACCTTTATATCAGCATTAACATATGTGCCTTTAGTTTAATCATGTACATTCTCGTCGGTGACCAGAAGTAATATTTGTAAATTTAGTTTTCGATTTATCAATCAGCAGAGCCCAGCATGTGACATTTTTCAGCTGAATGCAAAGTATCATTTTTATTTTTTAGTATTTTTAGCCCAAATCGGAAATATTTTCTTCTAAGCCTTCCCAACCTTGCAGATTATGGGTTTGCTCACACATCACTACTGTGCATGCTTAAAGCATATAATGATTAGACCTACTAGTGTGGAGGAAATTAAGACATTGTGTGGAGGAAAATGTGAGATTGAGTGGTTGAATCTGTGCTTGCCCTGAAACTGGCCATGGCCTAGAATTAGGGCATCTGTGAAACTAAGGCCCAGAACCAGATGAGTGGCATACTGCAGGGAAGGCCTGGGGTCTGCAGTTAGGGGCAGGCTGAAAGCAAGTGGTATGTAAAAACGGAAACCGGCGGGGTTTAAAAGTTGGAGAGGTGAAAACCTCTGGTGTCATTTTCACTCTGCAGAGAGAGAGTCAGCGGCGTTACATTGAAGGCTCCTTCAATAAAATGTCTACGTTTCAGCAATCAGAGCTTTTCAGAGTTTTTATTCATCTTCAAACCAACAATTTTTCGACTACACTAGCCAGTAGCCACAATAATATATAATATACGCACAAAGCTTGGTTATGTTGGCCCCAATTGCAGACAGTTTTAGCCTCAAGTTTTTTCTTAACAGCGTCTAGTTTTAATTATATTTAGATATTTAGTCTTCATGAAATAGATAATAACTATAAATATTTAAATAACTATACAAATTATACAAACTATACAAGCTATACAAATACATTATACAAACAACCATAAGAATGTGTAGAATGTGAAATAGTGTCAAAGTACTTAGTCAAAGTTAAAAGTAATGTAGATGGTGTAAAAAATGATATCAGTGCAATAGGAATGTGCAAATAATGTTAATGCTAAAGTGGCAGGTGGCTCATAACCAAACTTAATCCAAGTGATGAGGTATCAGATTTAGTCTATAACAAATATAACTTATGTAATGAAGTGAAAGTGACTATTTGTCGTTGTGAACACACTCAAGTACCATAACGAAATGTGACCTCTAAATTTAACCCATCATATGTGCACACGTGGAGCAGTGGGCAGCTATCAACAGTGCCCGGGGAGCAGTGTAGAAGATGGTACCTTGCTCAAGGTTACCTCAGTGGTGCCCGGGCTGGGACTTGTACCTGAGACTTTCAGGTCCCAAGGGCAATGTCCTAACCACTAGGCCACCATGTAGGTAATGAGCTTATGAGGTATTATATATAAGTTACACACAAGAGAACAGATCAACAGGCCCCAAATTCCTCCCCACCTCACCCCTGTTGGGAAGAGTTAAAGAGATGGCTTTGGGGACAAAGGATCTTTTGTATCGGTCTGTACTGCAGGTCTGGGAGAGCAGCCTACTGCTACATAAACTTCTCTGTTTGACAATGGTGGAGTGTAGTGGGTGATTTTCATTGTCCATGATGGACAGCAGTTGTATTGTGATGTTTTCTCTACCACAGTCACCAGAGAGTCCATTCCATGCCAACTAAAGATCCTGCTTGTCTCAGCAGTTTGTCAGTACCACCCCCACCCCCATATCCCCAACAAACAGATAAAACATCTGCAGTAATTTTGAAGATGTTTAACAGCAGTTGTTTTGACTGACACTATCCCACAAAGTCCTTTGCTAGACCCCTGTACTCCATCTCCTATACACAGCAGTTGTTTTCCCTGACACACCCCACAATCACTGACCATATGAGAACTTCCGCATGTGGCATGTCTACAGATTGTAGCTGAAGTCAGATGTGTACAGGCTGAAGAGGGAGGGAGAAAGAACAGTCCCTTCTGGAGCTCCTGTCTTACTGATCAGTCAGTTAATGTGAATTTTGAGTATGTGATATTTAAAATGCATAAAAACTAAAAAGCGTTACCCAGTTTATTTTAGATTTTTAAAAATTATCTAAAACTATTTTTATTGACCACCATTACCATTTTTGTCTTGAGGTTCCTACACTTGAGGTAAACCAAGCTCTAAGTCAAGTTACAGCGCCGAAAGACAATAAATACATGTGGTCTTAAGTAAAACCTCAAGTGGTTTTCCAAATGCTTAAGGTCTGTGTGATTTAGATCAGCTTAATTCTTTTGGGACGTGTCCATGATAAATGCTGAGTTCAGAATCCAGCCTGAATCTGGTCTGAGGCTTTCACAGGCTTTCAGCAGGATAAGTGTTTGTAATTCCTCTGTGAAAGCACAAAAAACGTGTATTTCTTTTTTTCTGGTTACATGTGATATGAAGATTCTGGACACAAAAGAGGATCTTTTAATATAGATTTGGACCACAGCCTAGCCATGAAAAAGTTAGAGCATGTGATTTAATGGCCTGGCTTTTTACATCCACACAGACTTGCCTGGAAGAGGAGGGGGTTACGTTAGAAGCCATTCTTTGCACGCACAAACACTGGTAAGTAGAGGAATGTCACAGTGAAGTGTGAAGTTTGGATGAACCAGCTATGGATCACTTTATGTCACTTGCCTTCTACAAAACAAACAAAAAACAAAAAAAAACAAGGACATGAAAACGAATTAGTGTCAGAGTCTGATGTGTATGCAGGGCACTAATCATAATCTGTTAAGAGACCCATATAGTACTTTACAATAATATACAATTTTAGGGAAACTTTGCCTTCAGATATTTGAATGTGTGGCTGCTACTTTTCAGTGAAAAATATTTGAAAAGGTTTTTTCATGTACAACAGTTGTTTCTTGATATATTGGGTATGCTCTACAACACTCAACTTGGTTGTTGTGAAAAGCAGGTTTTGGTAGGTTTCTTTTCTAAATGATTGTTAAAAGTAAGATGAGCATATACTGATGGTCCTGGCCCTTTGAAGGCCTTAAAGTTAAACTTTACAGTAGGCTTGTCAAAGCGTTATGTGCAGGTAAATCACATGCTAAATATTTGGAGAACACTGTGAAATTTTACCCATTTTTAAAACCGAAGACACAAGGGTATATTAGATTTGGATTAAACTGTTTGGTAGAACCATGTGGTAAGTCCTGTAACTGGAGTTGAAAAGCACATAAAAGCATGACAGCAGTCATACAGAACATCATAAAATATTTTATTTGTATAAAATAACTCAAAACAAAAACTCAATTGGAACCCATTCATTTAGGCTAGCTCCTTGTATCTATAATATTTTCTTTTCAGGGACCACAGTGGTGGAAACAGGGCTCTCAAAAGGCTCCACAGCTCCTGTAGGGTGTATGGAAACCTTATGGACAACATTCCTGGCCTTACACAGTATGTACATTTTATCTCATTCCACTAGACCTCACACCTCTGTTGAAATTTGGAAACCACATTTGACCTCATGCCAGAACCAGGTCGTGCAGCTTATTCCTAAAATAGGAGTGATTTAAGGGACCTACAGTCACATACTTTCCATTTTGCATGTCACATACAGTTTGTCTGCTCTTGTCTGAAGCTAAACAGCATGCGACCGGATAGAATGCATCAATTTTATTAGTTTTAAACCATTTTGACATTTGAATTTATAATGAAATGTTATGACATGTATTTGTTGGTTATCTTGTCTGTGACGTTCTACAAGGCAGGCCTATATAAGAATGCAGTGGTGAAAGCAACCTGGTTAAAGATTTTTTATATATTTATTTTTACAGTTTATGCTCTCGAAACTCTTTAATGTTATCTGATAAGGTGATTTTACATTAGCATGCCCTACAACTCATATAAAACTTTTTAATGTAATTTAATAGTCAAGTCAAGTTTATTTCTATAGTGCTTTTTAGACGTTTTCACAAAGCAGCTTTACAGAAACTGGGTCCAAGCCCCCAAAGAGCAAGCCAAGGGCGACAGAGGCAAGGAAAAACTCCCTAGCTGTAGGAAGAAACCTTGGGAGGAACCAAGGCTCAGAAGGGGGAACCCATCCTCATCTGGTTGACACTGGATAGCAAAAACAAGCAAAAGAAAAGAGAGAAAAATAATAAAATAAATATACATAAAAATAATAGTTCTTAGTATAGCAGCAGTTCCTTGTGTAGAGGTGCCATGATGACTTAAGATCAGGTCTTTGGCAGAAAGGGGTGATCCATGGTGGTGTAAATGTTACGGCTTGATTTTGCTTTGCTGCTTTAGGGACCGGGCAGGTTGGAATTGTTGATTCAATTATGAATTCTGTATCATTCTGCTTGTATAATACAAGAGTTTATTTGCTTGAAGATAATGTGACATCGTCCGTCCAAAAGATGAAGCTGAACTAGGTAATGCTAAGTACACTAGCAAATCCACCGAGCAATGACTCAAAAAGAAGAAAACGGGTTTTTGATCTGTGGGCTTTGAGAGTGTGAGAGTCTGAGAGTGGTGGACATTTATGCAAAATGCCTAGAAGATGTTAATAAAGGAGACAATTCTAGTTTTTGTTTTAAAAAAAGAAAAGAAAAAGCTGCTTTTTCTTTGTGTTTTTTTAAAGTATATAACCTTTTATCTGTAGGCACAGTGTTAGAGGGTGAAATATTTGCTTTTTGCAAATTGTTAAAAAAAAAAATCAACATATTTTTGTGGAATATGCTTAATTTTTCACATGACTGTTCATAACAGTTAAAATATAATCATGAAAATTAGTAGATAAGATTTAAAATAACTGCCAGTAAGGTCCTAATTTTATGACTGATAGCCACAGCAGACCTACTCCAGACTTTACTGTGTTTGCTTGATGTTTGTTTGTTTGTTTATATATTTTTTGAGGAAACCTTTGGATGTCACAGTTCTATATCTGTTCATTTTTAGTCCTCTTACAGACAAAGATACCATAGATGTTGGGACGCATCTACGCTTCAAGGCTTTTTACACCCCTGGACATACTGTGGGTCACATGATCTACCTCTTGGACGGACGAGGATTTGGGGGCCCCAGCAGCCTCTTTTCTGGAGACCTGGTTTTTCTCTCAGGATGCGGTAATTATTTAACAGAATCTAAAAACACCCAATTGGGTGCATCTAACACAACATAATAGCATAATACTTCTAGTTGTTGGATATTGTATAGAGTATCTCAATACATTTGTTATTTCCATAATAAATTTAGCTTTACTGTTAAAGGACCCATATCTTGGAAAGCCAAATAAAGAATAAGTAGTTTAGTGTAACACTTTTTAAGTTTCAAAAGTACAATTCACTTCTCAGTCCTTACAGTCTATATTAGTAAATTTAAGCCACAAAAAAGCTTGTTTTGAATTTAATTATGTAATCAAAACCAAAATATTTATTAGGGATGCACAATGGTACTGGAATCATATCAGTATCAGCAGATATTTACTGGTGAAAACAATACTGGCACTCGTAGAGATGTACACAGAAAAATATCAGCATTGGCCTACAAATCCCAAATTGGTTCATTCCTAATCTTTTCAGTAACACTTTTTCTGCTACTTTATTGTTATTTATTCACATTGGTATCAACAGATGTTAAAAATAATATTGCCATCAAACAGATGTTAAGATTTGACTGATATTTCAAGCGAACAGTATTTAATTATGTATTTATCACCCTTTGGAGGAGCAGAATGTTTAGGTGATACTGGGTGGTTAAAAAATTTTTTTTTTTTTAATTTTACCTAGTTTTTAGGCTTATAGAAATAAATATTAGTTAAATGCAAGTTACATTTTTGTAATACACAGAGATTCAATTTTTTCATTTATTTTAAAAGATTTTTGGAATCAGCATTAGCAGATATGTACATGAAATGTATCGCTAGTTGACATTGACCTGCAATATATATATGTATATTCCTAATATTTAGAAATTCTGTTATAGCAGTCTAACCCTCTTATTTGTGTCTTTGCACTGGTGTTAAAAGAAAAGTTTCAGTCTGGAGTGTTTTTTGAATGAGGCACAATAGACAGCAGCTGAATGAAAAGCAAATCATTGACATATATGAAATGTAAAGGCACAGTATCAAAAACAGGCTATTGGAAACAATTTTAAAAATTAAAGTGTACAGCTCATATAGATATCTTAGTCATTATAAAGAATTCAAAACCAGGAGCTCTTTTAGGCATGTAACCTTACATATGAAAATCATTCTAACATTTTTCCCCTTACAGGGCGAATGTTTGAAGGCACTGCTTCAACAATGCTGTCATCTCTGGACACAGTTGGCTCACTGAACGACGACACGCTGCTCTGGCCTGGTAAGTTTCTAATTACGACGTTTTAATCGGTCACCCAGAAATAGAAACATTGTGCCCTGTCCTTGTTGCCTATGCCATAATTGTGCTGTAACCACAGGAGAACAAATGAAGAGTGGCAGTGTTGAGATACATTGTGCAAGGCTGTATTTTGAGACAGACACTTTGTTTATTAGGTCATGAATATGCTGAGGATAACCTGCTGTTTGCTGCAGACGTGGAGCCTGGGAATGCAGTACGGGAACAAAAGCTACAATGGGTCCTGCAGCAGAGAGGCCAAAGACTGTGCACGGTGAGGAGGCTTGGCCTGGGAGGGGGCCTTCAGTAAAAGTAACGGAACCCCTTAAATACTTTATTGGGTTCCTCATATTGATAAAAAGAGAACTGGCAACTCATGACTCAAGACCAGTTAGCTTCCATTGAAACTACACACACAGCCCTGATCTACTTACTATGGTAACAGCTTTTGATTAAGATCAGAATATTTCTATAATATATAAAAATATATATTTGATCAAAATATGTTTGTCCTACAGGAAGAGTTCTTAAGAATCTATTTAACCTTCCTGTTTGGTCAGTGGAGTATCCGATAGCTAAATATGTTTTATAACTATTGTGATCCCAGTAGATATAAACATTGAGGTTAATATTAGATGCTAGTGCGTGCACTAGCATGCCTCAAGTGCACCAGCTTGTTTGAGCCTTAACAATTATCAGCAATGCTAGATGGACAATGGACATTTGAGAAGGAACATCTGAATGTTTGTCTATTGGACAAACATTTCAAGCGCTTGCTCTTATTCCTTTATTCAGTATGTTATAAATAAATTCATATTGTCTGGTCTATATATATTTGGATATTGATTACTGTTATTTTATCTGTCTACCACAGCATATTGGAGTTGAAATTAAATAATGAATATGAGCTCAAAGTGCAAAATGAGCCTAACTAGTTGAAAAGCATAGGTGGTTGTAACTGTTTTTATACATACTGGCCTTAAATGTAACTGGGATGCTGTTCTATGATTAGTTAAAGACAAGTAAATTATTACACTTACTATATATACAATTATACTAGTAAAATGATAAAAGGTCTAGAGTTGATTTCAAGTGTGGCATTTGCATTTTAAATCTGAATGATCGGTTCCCTGGTTCCCTTGTGTTTAATAATGTGACTTCCTACAAAAGGAGCAGGACTGATTCTAAAATGTATAAGACAATATTATCTACTCACATGCAGCAAAATGCTTCAAAACTCACTGGATGGCACTTCACAGTGCAGGCAACGACCTGAGGCATAACACAAAAGCAACTCAAGATGTTTTAAAGGCAAAGAAGCGGAACGTTTTGTAATAGCCAATTAATTGACGCCAGTCAAGTCAATCATAAAACTCCCCAAGAACAAGAAGGAACTGAAGACAACTGCAGTAAAGGTCTGGGAGACCATTACCTGGGAAGTAGTCCAGTATTTGGCGATGTCTGTGGGTTCCCGACTTCAGTAAGTCATTGACTGCAAAGAATTTGCAACCAAATATTAAAAATGGCAACTTAGGATTGCGTTGTTTCATGTTTTCATAAAATGGTTTTAAAGTTTACACGTTAAGCCCATATGTAAATATCCTGAAAATTAAGCAGAAAGTCTGTACTTTGAGCTAAAATTTATTCCTTAATTTCAGCTCTAACATACTGTGGCAGAGTTAAGAGTGAACAATGTGTTGTCATAAATTCCTGACTGTATTTTCTCCTTTTCTAGTTTCTGGTTCTAGTTTTCTAGTATTTTCTAGATCTGTGTTTTCCAGCACTGGACCTTGGGCACCATGCCCTGCAAAGTTTACTGTTTTCCCTGCTTTAGCACACAAAGGGGTTGTTAACAAGCTGATTAGTTAGATGGGGTGTGTTGGGAGCACTGAAAACACTAAATCACTAGAGCAGTGTTTCTGGTTTGCTTTCTAGTTCAGTGCTGGAAATAGAACAAGATCTCCCTTGAGTTTTTAGTTGGCAAGCTTTTATTACATGCCGTGTTTTTTTGTTTCACCAGAGGGTGCTGTGGTCAATTATTTGCTATTATCTCTGGATAAATCTAAATGTTAACCTTGTTCAAATCTGTAACTGTCCCACTAGAGCCCGTCAACACTTGCAGAAGAAAAGCAGTATAATCCATTCCTGAGGAGCCATGCACAGGACCTCCACCGAGCATTAGGCCTGCAGCAGAACCAGGATGAGGACTGGACCTCGTATAGGGCCCGGGTTTTAGAGGAGCTACGAAGGAGAAAGGACATTTATAAAGGACGATAAGTGTCAAGGCCTCCCACTTAGGCTTGAAGGATGAAACTTACTAGAACCATTCCAACTTTGCCCCTGCTGTATTCCTCCCTGTGGATTGCTTCATGAGGAAGGCTTTAATGAAAATGTAGACTGTGAAGTCAAATGTGAATGATACGGTTTGCACATTTTGATAACTTTGGACATTACTGAAATATTGTTGCTTGGACAATAAGGTCTAACTGGCTGCGTGGAGTTGTTTCTCCAGACAATACTGAGTGATTTATATCCTTGTGATCCTACCAAAATTTCTATACATTTATTGAAATAGAAATGTGTTGTATGCAGCCTCTCCTGTTTGAAACACTTCACGTTCGCTAGCTCTACACAGAACAGCAAACAGTCTTTATATGCTGAAGGATTCCACATTAACTGATGCTGGACCACATTAATGGTTGCTGTTCTGTGCAGAGTTATACCTTATCCCAGCTCCAGATGGAAATGTAGTGGATTAATTAATGCACTTTTCAATAATTAGGGTAAAAGCACTGTACATTACAGATAAACTGTATCTTTTTGTGACTAATAAATCCCTTTATGAGCGGTGTTTTGTTGTCTTCCCTGCTAAGAGGACCAATCAATATTTACACCAATCAGCCACAACAATAAAACCACTGACCTGAAGTGAATACCATTGATTATCTTTTTTTCAATGGCACCTGCCAATGGGTAGGATACTGCTTAAGCTGATATTTGACTGGAGAACTCTGTCTCCTTTGATGAGATCTCACCACCTCTCTGTCTCCAAATTATTCAAGGGCAATCTCAACTTCTAGTGTAAAGCAGAAGTTGATCCCAAAAACCCTTCTTTTGAAAATGAAAGGTGTTCCGAAAACCATATATTGCAATGATGCATGTTACATTTTTATTTTCTAAAATCTGGCACAAAAGAATCACCTTTCAGTGTAAAATGAATGCATCTTCTTACAGCTGTATAAGTGATGAATCTTTTTCAGAATGCATTTATTCGTTCCAATAATTCAACATTATTTTCATCATATAAACATAGGATAATAAATGATGTGTGTATATTATAAGTACAATGGTCAGCAATAACATTGCTATCTAGTCTTTTTCATGAAAATTGCACCTGCCAGGGAGATGGGATATATTACATAGTAAGTGAACAGTCAGCTCAATAGAGATCTGAGCCACTTTGACGAGGGTCTTATTGTGAAGAGTAGATGACGGAGTCAGATCTCCAAAACGGCAGGTCTTGTGGAGTGTTCCAGGTATGTAGTAGTAAGTCCCTACCAAAAGTGATCTAAGGAAGGACAACTGAATCAGTCATAGGCACCCAAGGCTCACTGATGCATGTGGGGAGTGAGATCATTATGTGGTCCGATGATCTACTGTGGTTTAAAACGTGGATGCTGACTCTGAGAGAATAGTGTCAGAACACAGTGCACCACAGTCAGCTGTTTCAGCAGCACGTGGTGGTAATGTAATGGCTGATCGGGGTGCTGCGCAACTTCACGCAGATTTACGGTAGATGTTTACCTAACCGTTGCTATGGATACTGGGGGGTCATTGACGAGTCTGAGGAATGAACGCAAAACATCCTGCTTTCCACTGAGATCTTGCAAAACTTTTGTCATCTTCTGTCATCTGTTAAGGGTATTTTGAAGCTTCTCTAGAACCTAGGTTCGGCGTATACATTTGCTTTTAGCGAGAAATATTACCTGACTACTTGCTTCTGGGATTGGCGTTAACATAACAAAGGTTAATGTTACATTCTGTAAGAGTAGCGCAATAGTCCGCTAGCCTGCTAAAAAGATATATTTGTTGCTAATAAGATACATACATTTTTTACCTTTGCATATATGTTAAAAGCCATGAAGGATCCTGATGCCTTCCAAGGGAGAGCAGAAGGACTTAAACCCTCGAATGAGGCATTACAGTTTCTGTCCAGCATCAGTAAGTGATTTCCAGTATTTATATTTATTGTCGAAACTCGATGAGACTTTCTTCTATGATCAGTGCTGTTCTGGGATCGGCAACGTTACTGAGGGAAAAACATCTGCTAATGACACCAAAAGCATGCCACACTGAGCTGTACTTTAACCATTTCTAATCTGATATTAAACTACCACTCTCCTTATTATATATGTTATTAACTGTAAGATTATCCACTGGAAAAACTGGAATTATTTGTATTCCAGATTTCTGCCAATTTTTGCAACGGTAATAGAAACCATAATTGTGTAGATAGCACAGCCTCTAGTGGCTGTCACCAGTATTGTAAAGAAATAAAAATGTATCTCTTAAAGACTCATGTTTTCTGTTTTATATGAAACTTCTTTTTTGAAAAATCTGTGTAATATTTATTTTAAAGTTATTGACATAATGCATCCAAATCAGTAAATGTTAGGTCTGCTGCCCAAAATATTGGCATTCTGTATTTTTATTATCTTAAATTGAACTGTGGTCTATAAATCTAAATCCATCTTTGAAATCATTTTTGGGGGCTTTTCAGACCCAGGAGAAGTTGATCAGTGCTTGTTTGTGGACTCTTTGGTGACGGTATCAGCCAGTGGCAAGGAGCTGGGAGAATTCTGTGTTAGCATACAGAAGGCCAGCTACCATGATGAGCCCTGCTATCTGGTTCAGGCTAACAGTCATGGGGCAATCGATAACATACCTTGTGGCACTTCCATTACAGGTAAGTCTGGAAGCACTGTGTATTTTTGCACTGTGTACTTTTTAAAATAGTTTTTTCAAAAATTCCCAAGCATTATTATTTGTTAGTATCATTTTGATGTACTTTTATCAGATACAGTTCAGTCTCTTTTTAATAAAACAAACTGTCTGTGCATCTGCTGTTGGCAGGCTATGTATCTAGGAGCCTTGAAACACTTGAAGAAAACTCTCATGAATATATGAAGGTATGGTTTCACTAAATGGCTCTAAGGTTTATTTATTCCTATTATTAGAGTCAGGTGTTCTACTTGTCGATATGCTTGACATTCCTATGACCTAAATATACTTCTAGAGCAGTTAATCGTTTAGTTAGGCTCTCATGCCGCTGTGTTGTAAATGCTCCAGATGCAGGAACACACATTGGACAGGAAGGTAAACTTACTGAAGAAAGACGGCCACCTAGTGGTGAACAGAGTCATTGCAGACAGGGAGGTAAGAACTACAATACCTAGCCTATTTAAGGGCTGGGAACTTTCTATAATTACATTATGTGCAAGCCTGTGCTCTTTTATCTAATTTTTGATTAAATGTATCTAGATAACCTTAAGCACTTTAACTGTTTCGATACATTTCTACATTTGTTAAGGAAGTGAAGAAGCAAACATTCAGATTACCCCTGCAAGGCTTTGTGTCTGAGGCCTCCAGTCTCCTAATTCTGCGCATTTTAGCTCGGCAGAAGAAGGTTCCAGAAAAAATGATGTTCCTGTCATTGAGTGCTGACTTTCAAATTTGTATGTCAACCTATGTAAGTACTTAGATTTGATTTTGCTCTTGCTGCATCAGTAGTGTTAAAGGAGAAATATGGCAAAACAGAATCTAATGTATTATAGTTTCTAGTTACCACACATGTAGTAAAGACTTGTTTGGAGTCCAGGTTTCACCACTGTATTTTAGTGCTGAGGCTTACATTTTTAACAAATGCTAGAAATTCATTACTCACCCAAATTGTTACTAAAAATAAGTTACCAAAACTACTCTACTCTCAACCCATGTTGAGGTATTTATTAAGGTGACGAAGACTTGTTGATGTGGTTTAGGCATCAGTGTGAGCTAAAAAATGAACAAAACCACCACTACTGGCAGCTATTTGAGACAACCCCAGGCCTGGCGTTCACAAAGCAGTCCTAAACAGCACTGATCTTGGACTGGCTTCCTCCTATTTATGACTGTGTCTAAAAACCTGTTTGAAGATCAACACTCAATACTACTGAGGTGGTTTGTGACAATACACAGGAAACTTTTGTTGACTTTTATTGCTTAGGTACCACATCAATTCTGTGCCACCTTAATAATAATAATAATAATAATAATAATCATAATAACAGATTGAAAGATGTTTTTGGGGATGTTTTTACAGACAGGACTTTGCCTCATAGCTCCATTACTAATCTAAAGAAGCATTATATGGACTCCACATATGCCTTGGCTGGCTATGTACACCTGGGGCAAGTGGAAAATTGTGTACTTTTTTGTCAAACTATTCCTTACTAGACATACTGCCTCAGATGCCTTCATATTTTTACAGAATAAAAAGTGACAAGCCAAATGAACCAATGTGAATAGGAAAGGACATTTTAGAACAGTGTATATGGGGAGAAAATTCAAGGTCCCCAGCAACTATGCAGACATGGCACACCAATCAAATGTTTGGGTTCGTTGGCATTGTTAGAGAAGATTGTGTCAGTGGGCTCTGGACTTGAATTAGTAGAGACTGACACTGTATTGTTTTATAGTTCATTGACTGTAAACATGTAGTACCTCTGTTGATTCGCTCTGCTCTTATACGGGTAACATCTTCAGTCTTATTTTTCCATACATTTAGAGGGAACTGGGGACAACAAAGCAGACAATTAGCAAAGAGGTGGTGAATGTGTTTGGCATCGAGAGGACCATCTCCTCTGGAGAAGACATCTCAGCAACCTGGCATTGCTACTTTCTTCCAGATGGGTAATACTTCCTCTTCCTTCTATTTTACTGAACAACGTTTTAGAAATGTGTTGTCTGTTCAACAGGGTTTCTACTAGGGTTGTCACATTATGCCAGTTTTGATTGTAACTGTGATAATTTTAAAAATCTGATTATGTAACAGCCCTTGTTCCTACACATTTGTCAAAATTCCACACTTTCCTACACTCTGATTAAAAACATCTCGGTAGACTTCTCACCACAATTTTCATCTTCAGTTCCACCCACTCCAAATCACATGATACCTCCAACACTGGGTGAGTCAGGTGAAACCTACCACTGGATATACTGCTGCTAATGCATTGTCACTGGACAGTATAACATGTTTACTGACTATTACTTCTGCTAGCTAACAGACATAGCAGAACTGCCTGCAATCTGGGTAATAGGGATAAGGAAGGGCCAAAATTGGGAGGGCTATCATCAGTGATTCAGTCCCAAAAGCTTTACAAACCCTCTCCCACTGACTTGCTTTTACACTCAAACACCACTTGCTTTCTAAAAATGTCAAGTGATGTGTGATCCACTGTGGGACTTTGGCTGTCTGCTCCAAATGCCACAAAACACTGCATGTATGATCAATTTATTTTTAGAAATTCTCAGTTTTATTTTTTTCAAAAACAAAATAAGGGCAGTAGTCTGGAAAAACAAGTATTTTTCCATACTCTTTCATTTTCCTTACTTATCCAAGTTCCATATTTTTCTATACAGCTTAGTTCTATACTGTCAATCATTAAAAAAGTAAAGCTGTATATTTCTTTTGTATTATAATTTGTCATATTATAGCACATCCCTATCACACGTTTGTTAATATTAATGTTTTTTAACACTAGACATTTAGTAAGCCGAGTACAAGTGGGCTCTCCGGTGACCATGAACCTTCTGCAGCTTCCTCCCAGCGGTCTGTATATTTAACCAGTCCTGCAGCTGATTCTTTAATTATACATATGAGTACAACTGAATCAGAATACCTCACACTGATGTGTGTGTATTTTTTTTAATAAGAGAAAGACCTGAAGCCTTTGTTTGAGAAGAAGCCCCTAATCTGGCAGGACGACATGGAACTCCACTCCAAGTTTCTTGACAGAAAGGTGCCAGTTCATTATCAGAAACACATATAGTGTTAAACTAAACTCAGTAAGCTCATTTGTAACACCCCTTTTGATTTCTACGCCTGCCTATGTAATCTCTGTGCTGCAGGAAGAGTTGAAAGCAGACCACTCCACCTTTGTTAGAAATCACCCTGAGCTGAAAACTCTGCTGGCTGACTTTCTGCAGTTCCTGCTGTTGCAAAAACCTCAAGATGTTTTCTCCTTTGCCCATGACTTTTTTGCTCCCTTCGACTCTCAGCGCCCACTGGACTGCAGGATCAAGTCTTCACAAAGCATGATGGTCCCTAACGTACAAGGAGATAATGCGTCCTAGCCAGTCGAGTCTTTGACTGAATTCTCTAATTAAAAAGTTTAAACTACTTTTTGAACTAACTCCTGGTGTCCTGTCTTTTACTACAATAGTCTACGTCAGTTGTAAAAGAATATCAGTCCCTGATAAAGGAATTTCTGGTCTGTCACATTGTCAGCTGTAACGCATGCCTGAGAGGTCGTAGAAGACATGTCATTCAAACGCGGTTCCACCTAAACCAGTGTAACAAGTGCATTCTGACACACGGTAAGGCATGTTCGGGCATGTGCACACACCCCAATGTATCTGCTGCCCTATTTAAGGTGGAACGGGGGGGAAATCAGCTTCGTGTAAAACCCGAACATGGCAATGTTTTTTTAAGTAGTACAGTGACATTAGTAGTCAATGGCAGACTAAAATCACTATCCAGTCATTTCCAGTGCTCTTAATCTGTAAACCCTGAAATGTAAAGTGGGCTCCACGAGTTCTGTGGAAACTCCTGAGTCATGACTGCGTCTGCGTGCGTTACTCGTCCCTCGGCTTTTCTCATTTCCCCCTTCTTTATACACCACGGAAACTGAAAGTATGTTTACTGTCGGTGCGATCTAAAAGGGTCTGAAGGAACGTTAAGTTGTATCTTCATCAAGATAAATACTAGAAATAAATTGATTAGGACTCGTCATTTCCTCGATGTTAAGGTAAGGAAGTGAGAGAGCTTCCACTCGCCGGTGTAATACAAACTAACTTTCATTAGCTCGCTCCCCAGCCTAACATAAGGACAGTCCGTGAATTCGCCTGTGTTGAGTTGTTGTAAAAAAAGGAGTAGTTCACTTGTGTTTGGTGATCTTTACTTATCTTACTCCTATCTTGTCATTTGTGTCATTTCTGAGGCGTTAGCCTGAAAGAGCTGCCGTCTCGAGGACAGTTGTCCAGGATAACGTTAGCTAATAACTTTTATTGCTCTGCACGGTCTTTGCCTATTTATTGTTGTTTCTTTCTGATCTTTGAGTTTGTCTGCCCAGTAAGATAATGAGACACGTTTGTAAGCTAAATTCATAGAATTTGCCCCCCTTTTACCCATAATGCTGTCTGTCAGCCTAGACATGTTTGTCTGATGTTCGCTTCATTCGAGCTGCGAGGCTAATGTTGCTAACAAGCAGGGGAAGGTGTAACTTCTGTGCATAGCCTAATAACAACGGTATTCATGAATACACCCCATTCAGTACTGCATTTAGTAGTTAAATATGTTCAAATAGACTTTCTTATGTGGTTTCTCGCAGTGTGTATCCTATTATCGATACAACTTGACAAATGTCACATAGCGTAAAACAGTACCAAGCGCCTTGAAGCCTGAATTTTGTCTTTGCTTTACCCCACCCTTCTAAGTTGCACATTTTATGTTACTTTCTAACATATAACCTTTGCTCCCGTAGAACTACTTATTTGTTTTATTATTTAAATTCTACAGTCAACAACTGAACATTTTTCAATGTGTCATGCTCTTTCTGTGACCAGGAGTAAACTCAGCTACAGGTTTCCAGCTGTGCTCTGCTGCTGAACTGACGCAGCATGGATCTCCAAACGCTTCATGAGATTGACGAGGAGTTGACAAAGAGCGATGTGGCCGCCATGAAGTTCCTGTGCATGGACATCCTCCACAAGAAGCGCCTGGAGAGTGTGAAGGATGCCAAGGACCTGTTCATGCGGCTGCGTGAACAGGACCTGCTTAATAGTATGTACTTTCTCGCTGAGCTGCTTTACACCATTGGGCGCTGTGATCTGCTGCATCCCCTGGGCACCAACAAGCTAGAGATCAGCAGCTGGCTGCAAACTCGCACAGATACCGGATCAGGGATTTCACCATACAGGTAAATGTAAACAGAGGTAGTTCATTTATGGGCAATTCTACACCAATTCACATGTCCAGTCACATAATGGATTTCCAGGGGAAAAAATCAAGCAGAAATGTCAGTTTAATTTATGAAACCATTCAAAAGCTGTGCTTTTTTTTTTTTTTTTTAGGAAATATGTTTTATAGTTTTCTCCATCAGATTTGTAATTGCATCTTAAATATTTAGTTTACATACTACAGAATTAGTTAAAATATTAACTGCATAGAAACACAACACTAACAACATATTTTTTGCAACATTCAGATTTAAAATGATATGTAGTTTTGAAATTTTGCAAAGTTGCTTGATTTAACTAGGGGTTTTTCCTTTTTTTAAATAATTCATAACGTGACTGGGTATGGCCCTGGTGAGTTGATATACCATGACAAATGGAACATGGTTAATCTTTTTAATAATGCTTTATGCTTTCAGTAGTCTTAATGATTACCACAGGACATTCTCAGTGAATGTAAAAGTGTTTTTTCCCTTTTAGAAAGATGCTCTATAAGCTGTCTGAAGATGTAACAACAGAAAATCTTCAAGCCATAAAGTTTCTTCTGGAAGGACTGCCCAAAGCAAAACTGCAGGACTCTGCTGTGAGTATATGATGCTATTTTTACAATAATATAAAACTTTCATCATTTAAAAATCTGCAAAGCTAAGTCAGGGTGTAACCTGCCACCCTGCAGATGTGGAAAAATATTTACATTGGTGGCAGGTTACTCAATATGGTTGGGTAGTTTAAGGACAGGACTAAAGTTAAAAGAGCACCTAAAACATGCCAGGAAAATTTACAGAGCATTACAGAGTCTACAGATTCACTCAGACCCTCAAGCATTCATGTGTGCACTGTTTTCTTGTGTACTTCTATACACTTTTCCGGTGAATGTGGTAAAAAATGATGTAACAACACTAAAGACCAGTTTTTGTGATTTTGTACCACTTTAATGCACATTCATCTTTGTAAATAGTTGGTTGTGCAACCCTACTGTAATATCCCTTTGTATGTAGTTGTGGGTAGACAGTCTGAATTCACCCTGCGTTGACATTTCAGTAAACTGAGAAACAGCTTCAGTTTTTGCGGGTGAAGCTCCTGCCATGTGTCCCCATAAAGCACATTTTCATTCACAGCATATATTAAAAAAACACATGCACACTTGTAGCAGTATGCTTAAATCAGTAAGTTTTGTCACTCTGATTGCATGCTTAATCCTCTTGAACCTTGCAGACTTTCCTGGATGTTTTGGCTGAGATGGAAAAGATGCAGAAGCTCACAGAAGATAACCTGGATGAGCTGGTGAATGTATTGGATAAGTGTGATAAACAGCTGGTCAACACAGTGCAAGAATTCAGGAACATGCAAATACAGAGGGAAAAAGCCCCAGGTAAATCTCTCTTTCATTATTTCTCTCTCTCTTCTTTACTTTTACAACAAGCCAAATTTACTCTCCTTAGTCACTTAGTACAGCATTGCTCCGCCCACCTGCCCACTCAGCTGACTGAATGTTAAACACATCAACTATGTAAGAAGACTTTCCTGAGTTTAAGTGGATTGTCCAGGCAAATCACTAAAATGCACCGGACAAGGGGCTTCCATGACCAACAATGGGAAACATTGCCTTAGTAATAACCATGCACTTATGCACCCTAACACTATACATGCTCCTGCTTTACCAGTTTCTCCACATCATCCTGAACAAGAAGAACCCAGGGAAACCCATTCAATTGTAAGTATGAAAAATCATTGTATATAAAAATTGACTGATAATGAATATATTCTTTTTAATGATTGGGTTCTGGATTTAATAATACATGGTACATTAATTGGCATTTAGTATTTTTACATATTTAAGCAATATTACTGTTGATATGATAAAATGACAAAATGGTATAGCTACATGTTTTCTAGTTGTAATTTAACTGTTATTAAAATTTTTTTATCTGTTTTGTTTATATTCTGCCTGCTCTGGTATAGGATCCTCTGTCTATAGCAGAGACCTCACCAGGTGTGTGCATATTTAAAATCTTCTCACCTTTTTCTAAACACAAACACACTCATGCACATACCCACCCAAGGCTGAAAATTAAATAGACTGTTTCTCTCTTTCTCTCTCATTCTTGGCCCCTTACTTCCTCCTTCTTCACTCCATTCACAGATGAACAGTCTTCAGGGACATTGCTTCCAGATTCAAGTGTGCAATCCGAAGAGGTAAATGTAAACAATACTGCCATGACAATCTTTGACATAAATTAGGAAAAATTTGTTTTAATTAACTTTTATTAGTGAAAATGTGACTGCAATCTGTTGTATCATTTGTAGGCAAATGATTTTTACCCTCTAAAACGGCGGCCTCGCGGTTACTGTCTAATCATCAACAACTTCAAATTTAATAATGCACAGCTCAAGTCGACCCAAAATACTCTTCAAAACAGGAAAGGGACAGACAAAGATGCCGGTATGTTTATTCTAGGTTCTACTAAGAATGTGTAAAGTTGGTGTCATGCATGACAATTTGCATTGTCTATTACCTTTGTGCTTGTGTGCTTGGATTTTCTAAGATAATACACACTTCTTTTTTTTTCGCTGGGTCAGTGAACTGAGAAAATCAGCCAATATTAGGGCTATATGAGTTTCAGGAAAATGTTATCAGAGTAAACCTCTGCTAATAAAACACTGGCATTTAATTTTCTTAAAAAACCTTATAGAACAGTTCTTTTCCTAAAATCAAAAACTTTTTTAGCTGGAAGAAGGCTGGTCAGCAAAATAACAAGCTTACAGATAGCAAGTTAACAGATGGCTCTATTAATAATCATCCATTAATCATAAATATTAAATTGAAGTAATTTATCCTTTAATTTTTAAGTAAGAATTGCTTGAAAGTTTATAAACCCATAAGGATTTTCTGTCTTTCCTCATTAATAAGACCTAACATATCAGATATCAGAAGTTCTACAAGTAGATAAAGAGAACCCAATTAAACAGATGACACAAAAGTATTATACTTAGATATTTATTTAATGAGGAAAGTATTATACTTGGATATTTATTTAATAAGGAAAATGATCTAATATTACATAATTGTGAGTGGAAAAAGTATGTGAACCTGTAGGATTAGCATTCAATTTTAAGGTGAAATTAGAGTCCAGTGTTTTCAGTCAGTGGGATGGCATTCAGGCATGAGTGGGTGCATTGTTTTATTTTTAAAAAGGGGGCTATCAAAGTGTGATCTTCCAAACACATTTGTGGAAGTGTATCATGCTACAAACAAAAGATTATTCTGAGGACTTCAGTAAAAGAGTTTTGGATACTCCTCAGACTGGAAAAGGTTACGAAACCAATTAAGAGTTTGGACTCCACCAATCTACAGTACGATAGATCATAGTACAAATGGAGGAAATTCTAGACCATTTTTACCCTCCCCAAGAGTTCTTGATAAAAATATATATATATCACTCCAACTCTATTTGGTTAAGGGCTTGACTTTGACCTAGCCATTCCAAATCATTCCCATTATTCTTCTTTAACCATTCTTTGGTAGAAACGACATGTGTACTTAGGATTGTTGTGAAGTGAAAGTGACTTGCTGCATGTCCCACTTTCTCTTAAATTTCAGTATAATTCAGAATTTATTGTTCCATCAATGATGGCAAGCTGTTCTCACCTGGATGCAGCAAAACAGGCCCAAACCTTGTTTCACAGACTGGATTATGTCTTTATGCTGGAATGCTGTGCTTTCCTTTGTCCCAACATTGCCCTTCACATTTAAAACCCAAAGTTATATTTTGGTCTCAATCCATCCACAAAACTTTTTCCAGTAGACTTCTCTTAAGCAAACAGCAGCCTGGCAGAATTGTACTTTTTGGAGAGCAGTGGCTTTCTCATTCAAACCCTGCCATGCACCCCACTGTTATTATTGCTTTTTCTTTGGTGGACTCATGAACATTAACAAAATGTGGTTGTTTACAAGGCGTTTAGTTGCGTACATGTTACCCTGGGTTCATTTGTGACTTCACAGACTAAATGGAAGAAAACATGAAATCCATCCAAACCTAAACTTTAGCGTAGGGATAACCAGTTGAAGAGAACTGATTTTAAAAAGCCATAGCTAATTAACAGAAACCAACAAAACTGCTAAGAATGCAAGGAAGCTCAGCCCCCTTCATGGCTACAATATTTCTATAATTTTAAACGTTGTTTTGAATTTTTAAAATTGACAGTTGAAAACTGATTATAATATCTGAACTAGAGTAAGGCACTGTCTAACTAGAACTGTTGTTTAATCTTTGGTCATATTTGATTATATTGTTAATGATTATTAGAATTTTTAGATATTTAAAACTAGTAGCTTTGACAATTTGTCTCAGTCCAACCCTTGTTTAGGCACATTGTTCTTTCTTTCCATTAGAGGAGCTCACCAGAGTATTCAAGAAATTACATTTTCTGCCAGTTGAGAGAAAAGATTTGGGTGGCTCAGAGATGCTGGATGTAACCCGAGAGTTTGCACAGAAGAACCACTCTGAAATGGATGCATTTGTCTGTTGTATCCTCTCTCACGGGCACAAGGGAACAGTCCTAGGCACGGACGGCCAAGACGTTCAGATTAAAGACCTCACTCAGCCTTTCGCCCGTTGCCTGACACTGTTTGGGAAGCCAAAGGTCTTCTTCATCCAGGCATGCCAGGGTGATGGGTACCAAAGGCCTTTGTACATTCGGGCAGATGGTGAAGAAGAATCAATAGAGAAGCAACTAGAAGAGGATGCCCAGAGTGATGCGTTACGCACCATCCCTATTTCAGCTGATTTCTTGATTGGAATGGCAACAGTGGAGTCCTTCAAGTCTTTTCGCCATATCTATAAGGGGTCTATTTTCATCCAGGAGCTCTGCAAGCAGCTGGAAAACGGCATGAAAAGGTGAGAGGAAAGCGAGATGGCATTGCTTTTGCATGTGTAGTTGCACAACAGATGTCTGCTAAGAGCTGTGTCAGTTGTATTTCGCATTGAACTGGGTATCCCAACATGAACAAAAAAGCAAAAAAATCAACTTTACATTACTAATTAAAAATAGTAAATGAGTCATCAATCATTTTTTTTATCAGTTATGCTTTTATAAAAAAGTCAGAAGGAAAAAATTGACTTAAAGGCCATATATTTTGCTATTCACACAGTTTTTATAATTCTATCTGATATCCTGTATGTTTGTGATAATGTTTATATTTTCAGATTATTATAGTGCATTTATCATTAAAAAAGCACCAGCCACCAACTAATAATTTTTAGGTAGTATATGCTTATGATGAGTTTGTTTTTCCTCCCTACTATCAATTTGAGCTAAATCGGGAGTCCTATAAATTCTACATGACAATGGCTCTTGTGGTTTTGCCTGGTTAGTTTTTATTATACATTGTGCAATATAAACAGTATTATAAATAGTTTTTGCTCTAGTCTGATACGTTTTTGTTCAGTGCCTATGCAAATTGAAATGACTGGCTATTGGATGATGCATCACATTGTACGTTATAAATTTTAAATACATTTTAAACCTAACATTTGATTTAATTTATACTCCAGAGACTGATCACTGATAAAGAAGTGGTGTATTATATAAGAAGTATATAGTTCACCTTTACGCTCTCTTGCCACATCAGTGGTAGAAAAAAAGAAAAAAATCTAAATAAGGTGCTGTTAACCTTTCTAGATTGTTTTAAAGAAAAGTTATGTCTTGTGTAGTAGAATACATTGAATAACATGGATTTTGTTCTACTCAGCAGCACATCTGATTTAATCTAAAGAACTGATTAGGCAGACTGGGCAATAACTGTACATATGCTTGGCTTCTTTAAAGAGAACTGTGGAGGTGGTCAATTTACAAATTAGGTTAATCTATATACAGTATGCTGAAATTACTTTCTAAGGAAAACACCCCCTCAGTTAGCAATCACTCATTCATTTTTGTTCTTGGAAAACACCCCCTCAGTATGCAATCGCTCATTCGTTTTTGTTCTTGGAAAACTCCCCCTCAGTAAGCAATCGCTCATTTGTTTTTGTTCTTGTGTGTCTGTATAGACGGGTATAAAGGGTTCATCCCTATACATAGTTCTTCATTTATTTCTGTCTTTCCATTTCAGCAAAGAAGATATTCTTTCCATCCTGACGAAAGTGAACCGAGAAGTGGGCAGCCAATTGTTAAATGGCTATAAGCAGATGCCCGAGCCTCGCTATACTCTAACCAAAAAACTGGTCTTTACCCTGGATTAACTTGCCTGAATAACCTGCACAAGGCTATTACTGCTTCTTGTGGTCATTTACAGCATCATAGACATGCAGTGGATAAATTACTATGTGAAATGTTTAAGATTATGAAAAGATTGTATGAAATGCCTGCGTGAAATATCATGTAATAGAATTTTCAACTTGGGAATAATTATATAAAACGTTGTAAAACTTGGGCGAAAAATGTGCCTCAGGGTGGTCAACTAAGTATAAACAGAATTAAAAAAAAAAAGTCCAGAACTCCACCCTAGTCAGAATGCATAGTTTTATTATAAAATTTATATTTTTAAAAAATAGTAAAATGTTTTCATATGTTTACCTGTATAAATTGACCAGACTGGACCATTAGCCTTTTGTTAAACTGTTTTAAAGTGTATATGTCGGCATTGTGACGATGGTGTTTATCAAAGTATTTCTAATCACAATTTGTTGTAAAAATTATAAGTGTAAAAATGAAAAGTGTTTTTTTGGGATTAAGTTTATTTTGATTAGAATATAAAAAAGTAAAATAATGTAAAAAAAAAAATAAAATGTGTTTCATGAAAAACATTTGGAAAAAGATTGGTCAAGCATCTTTGTGATCATGAAATCAGGTGGAATAAAGATACACATCTGCTCTCAAACTTTTCAATTTTGTCTGTCACTCAGATCCATTAACTGTAATATAGCACCGATCATTGCATGTTTTTTGAAAAAGTTAATTGGTCCCTTGGCTGTGTGGGGAAACATGTTTCTATTTATTTACAAGGTGTTTGCTGGCCATATGCTGTAACCTTGCCCTCTTAAATATAAAGTTAATACAATGTTAATGTGAAAAAAATAAGTACATCCCATGAAAATGTTTTACTTTTTTCAACATATCTCAACAAGTAAACAGCTTGCCCTCTTCCATACAGTGCCTACAGATAAAGGTGATTTTTTAATCAATTACACAATATTGATATTTTCATAAAAATCAGATCAGTCACATGGAAAAATTAAGTACTCTTTACATTTATCTTACCTTTAAGCCCTTAAAATGTGTTGTTCCAGAAAAGTGCAATTGTATAGAATATAGCTGAAAATGACAGTGGAGATGGTGGTCTTATTTAAACCTGACATCTAGGGTCTAGTATTGTCTTTTACAATTGAAATGTGTGGTGGCATCGTGCCAAGACCTAGAAAGGTCTCTAAGGCCTTTAGAAAAAAGTAGCGGATGGCTATGAATCTGGCCAGGGGTAAAATTAGATCTATTAATGAATTGTATGGAAAATCATCTACAAGTTGCATAGATTTTAAATGACTGTCCAGGACCAGCTGCCTTAGCAAAGTCAGTCTGACAGTAGACCATTTAGTGCAAAACAAAGTCTTCAAGAACCCCAAAATTTCATTACGGGATCTGCAGGTAACTTGCAGCTGTTGGTGAGAAATTGAATACAGTCAGATTTGACTTGGAATGGTCTTTATACTTTTGTGAGTTAAATTCCATGGAATTAAATCACAGATTCTAGTTTTTATTACATTTTATAAAATGTCCTAACTCTTTTGGTCTGTAAAATAATCGATTTCTCACTACTCAAAAAGTGACATTCTTTTTTGTTCATCTACTTCACCAAATTATCTGCATTACAGTGCAGTACCTTCCTTCTCTCTCAGTGCTGCTCCATATGAAACACTAAACTAGGAGACCACACCTATTTAGTTCAAGGAAAACGAAACTGATCACTCTCAGTCTGAGACTGTAGAAACATGGCAGAGGCCAGCATCTCAGTACATCAGGACCACTTTAGCTGCCCAGTCTGTCTGGATCTACTAAAGGACCCAGTGACGACTCCCTGTGGGCACAGTTTCTGTAAGGTATGTATTAATGGCTGCTGAGACCAGGATGATCAGAAAGGCATGTACAACTGCCCTGAGTGCAAGACAGTTTTCACTCCATGCCCGTCTTTATGCAGAAATAACATTGTGCTGGAAGTGGTCCAGAAACTGAAGCAACAATCTCCTGCTCTCCATAACACTGCGTCTGAAGATGTGGAGTGTGATTTCTGCACTGAAGGCAAAAGCAAGGCCATCAAGTCCTGTTTGATATGTTTGGTTTCCCTTTGTGAAACTCACCTGAATCTTCATCTTGAAATTCCTGCCTTGAAAAAGCATAAGCTGGTAAAAACCTGCACACAACTGCAAGAAAAAATCTGCTCTCATCATGACAAGCTGGTCGAGATCTACTGTCGCACTGATGAAATATGCATCTGCTATTTGTGTACAATGCATGAATATCAAGGCCATGACACAGTCGCTGTTGTAGCAGAACGGATTGAAAAACAGGTAAGGTCTGAGTATTTTGAAAAAATCAATTCATGCTTCAATTGCTGAAATTGTGATTTAGGTGTGTTGTGACTAGACAAGTGCCTAATAACAGGCTCTTGTGGCAGGCCTCTGTGAGTTTGAGCTCTTTACCTGCCATTAAATTTTATCAATTGGCTGCCTATTTATGACCAGCTGAACTAATTTATCTCACAGGGTCAGCTAAAGAAGGCACAGGAGGAAGCCCAACAGAGATTGCATGAAAAACAGAATGAGTGTCATGAGCTAAAAAAGGCTGTGAAGGCTCTTAAGGTGAGAGTACTGAGCAGAGAAAGTTTTTCCTTTGCTCAGTGGGAAGCATGTGTTTGGGACACTTCAGGCTTTCCCAGTGCCTTAAAGTAGTAGTTCAGCCATAGTAGCTAACAATAGTAATGAACAGAAGCCAGTAGTTCTTCAGGTTGTAAGACTTTGTAACCAGGGCAGACCACCACAGCCTTTAAAGTGTTCTAATTAACTCTGAACATTTAATGCATATTCAACCTGTCTGCTATACACCTGCCACTGTGTGCCTCAACAATTTGTCACCTTGCAATGTAGCAATTGTTTACATTTCATAGTCTATTTTTCTGTAATACGTATATTTTTCTTCCATACATTTTTATTACTTCAGGTATATCTTTCTTATTTTCTTTTATTTTAGTCTAAAGTCTCAGAAATTATTGAATACATTTTACTACATGTTGTACCTGTATAAGTATATACGTGACAAATAAACATTCCTTAGTCTTTCATTTTAAATTTTCTTCTTTTTAAAGTAAAAAAAAGTTCTTTTTTTTCCCATTAAATAATCAAACAAGATCATAAAAGTGACAAAACACATTATAGAATGTAGTGTCACGTTCTATGTCTGGTCCAGAAATAATAATCTGTGGTAGCACTTTAGTAACAAGACAGACAGCATAGTTCCCAAGTCAAGAAGTTGGTCTGTAATTGGTTAAGTCCATATATATGAATGAAATTGCTTATAGAATACTGCTTAAAGAATAATATAATTAAATTACTTGTTTGGCATAATTATTAGGAAAAGACAAGCTTGATTTCTGTTTTTGTTATTTATTTGTTTAATAACAGGAACAGTTAATATATTTTAGGGAATACCATTGCAGTGATGGAGTGTACGTGGTCAGTAACAATGTTTAGGTATGTGGTACCCATCTAAGCAACATTTACATGAATGCCATGATCCAGGATTTTCCAGCAGAGCATTGTCCAGATCATCACACTGCTTCTGCTGGCTTGCCTTCTTCCCATAGTGCACTCTGGTGTCATCTCTTGGTCAAGCAGTCATCCTTGATAAGCAGTCATCCACACGATGTAAAAGAAAACATGTTAAGTCAGATCAGGTCATCTTCTTCCTAAGGTTCTTTTTCAAACGTTTGTGCTACAGTAGCTATTCCGCTGGACCAGATGTGCTAGCTTTCGCTCCTCATTTTTCTTTACTGAGCTTTGGACATTTTTGTTTTGGAGATGTTTTGACCCAGTTATCCTGTCATCACATTTGGCCCATGTCAAAGTGGCTTAGATTATTATGCTTCTTTTTTTATTAAGCTTTCACACACAGAAGATCACAACCAGTTCCTGCAGGTAGCAATCACTGTCTGATGCACAGACTATTGAGTTCCTCATAAAGCTCCTGAATTATAAAATAAGTTTCTAAAAGTTTATTAAGGAGTAATTAGGAGTAATACATATTCTACTTTTGTGTAGTGTTGCACAGTGTTTTGAAACATTTTTCAAGGTGGTAAACAGTAGCAGGGTGGATTGATTATTTTGATTCTGAATCTTTTTTGAGAATTGATCTTGAAACACTTTGTATTTTTTCAAAATCTGCTGATTTTCCAGAATGGCTTTAATGAAAAATGGGACTATGAGAAGACAGGTTGAGAGACCCTTTTGACTATGCATTTTTTTTTTGTACAGAAAATGGATTGTGGTTTGAGCTACTTGGGTGACTATTGACTTCTAGAGTTTGTTAGCAACATTAGCCTTAGTCCTAAACTAAATAAGCAACATTTGGACATCTGTCATGGCTGAGCAATTTTGAACATGTTTACATATTTGGCTGACGCTTTTATCCAAAGCGCCTTCAAGATGTGGAGCAATGTAGTGGGACAGTACCTTGCTCAAGGGTACCTCACTAGTAGCCAGGACTTGAACCTGCGACCTTCAGGTCCCTAGCGCAATGTCCTAACCACTAGGCCACCACTGCCACTGCATGTGAGAAATTACTGTAGAAATTAGTGTGTAGAATAGGAATGGCTTCTTCACTCTCTCTTTTCCTCTCTGTGTAGGTTTTTCGGTCTCTATCTTTATCTTCTGGATCTGATGACTCGCCCAGCGTCACTCTCAATCAACATCTCTCATTTGATGAAGTGAACAGATCTCTTTCTGATCTGAAAATAAAAGCAAAGCAGTTGTTCATAGAAGAATTCAGCCAAATTACTGCTTATTTCTCACATAACACACATGAAGTTCTCAAGAGTAAGTGTTTTACACAACACACACTGAGAATATTTTCATTTTAATTATACTTTTAAAAGCAAATGTTGCCATCATATTCAAAGATATTAAAAAGCAAATAATCATCTTTTATTTTTTCATAATTTTCCAGAAGTTTGGATGCCATACCAAGCAGCCAAGGAAGTCGCATACACACACCTATCCCATGATCCCTTTCCTTTATCACACAAAACTGAATCTGAATTCGGTATGTTTGGCTAATGTTACAATGTGTAATCACCTTTAGTTAGACCATACAAAATACAGTTTGCTGTTTTGCAATTATAAATAAAATGCATGGCAAGTTTACTTATATGGCAAATCAGTGCTACACATATTAAGAGAAAATATAAAAACAGCATACACAATGTAAGAAAAAAAATCAAAGTACTATAGTGTAATTAAAAACATAAACAAAGAGTCAAACTAGAATAAAACATATAAGTAATGAAAAAAGTTAAAGAAATGGAAAATAAATACATTTCAAAGTGAAATGGATTGTGAGTCTGTGCATGTCTGACATCTTTCAAGAACTGAAGGCTGCCTAATTATGTTTAAGTTTTAGACTTACTTACCACACTCCAGGGACCTGAGATGTCTTTTGGGACTGTATGTAGTCAGTATGCCCACTAAGATTGGTTGATATGGCAAAGTGTTACATTACTTGACATTTTGATACACAATATGTCACAATATTCACCTTTTCTAACAACTGATAATTTGGAAAAGATAAAATGAACCAGTGGTGCCGAATTCAAAACACATAGTCAAAAACTATTAATGATTTTATTCAGTGCTCCACACCAAGCCTCTAGGTATGGAGCCAACATTGGAGGGCTTACCCAATCCCACACTAGCCTTCCCTGAGAAATTATCCATGCAGTGCAACATAAATGATTCTCACTTAACTCAGACTTTACACAAGTTTTTTGACAAATATAATAGTCATTGGTGTGTCCCAATTGCTCACTTAATGCTAACTCTGACTTTTTGTGAGTATGTACTATGTATTACAGTTAAATATACTCATATATCTACAATGCACACAATGGATGTTTGAGCATGGTGCTGATGGACACAATGCTGTGGGAACCAAAAAGTTGCTTATGGCTAGAAATGTTTTGAGTCAGACAGTGATGTGAGGTTAGTAAATGAAGCAGTGCTCTTCATTGGGAGCATCATTGCAAACTTAAAGCATTTTGGTAAATGTTTAAGACAAAAAATGTCTATTCTAATTTGCCTTCAGAATTCAAGGCTGATAGTTCTTCATGTTTTGTGATGCTCAATTACTTCCTGTCAGTAGGAAACAATATAGTAATTAAAGTTTTTAACATATTTTAAAATATTTTTGTACTAATCTGCCAAACTCCTAATATTAAGACTTATAGCCCCCCTCAATAGAAAATCAATATGCAGAGGTCACTTTAACAGAATATAATATGCAGATCTCCATATGTGTGTTCTCTGTAAAGTATGCCTTAGTTTGAAAATAAGCATTTTTATTTTCTTGCAGGATCTAACTTAGTGGCAGCATGTAAATCAAGTTTTCAATTCTATCTTTAAGTAATTTGTGGTCAACTGTGCCAAAGGTTCAAAAGCACCAGAGCTGATATTTAGACTAAATCCATGTCTAGTCATTGCAAGATACCTAAAGGAGCTATTTAAGCTTAAGAAGTTGCATTGAATAAATTCTTCATTTTAACTAGCATTGCCTATAAAGCTTAGGGTTTGAAATGGGTGTGGAGTTGTTAAGTGTAGCACCTTATTTTTAACAGTCACAGAATAATGTTTTTTGGCATGAAGAAGTACTAGCACAGGCATTACAAATCACAACATACAGTATTAATAGTGGTATAATCGGTCAGTTTATTTCACATGCATGATTTGGTCCTGGAGAAGAACGTTTTACAGATCAAGGTTTGCTCAATTAAGGCAAATTTAAATAAAACTGTACAAAATTAAAAGAAAAAAAGTGTAAAACTTGTGTTACATGCTGTTTCCTCATATATTTTAATCTGTTTACCACAATGGTCACTTACACTAGTCATACACATCCATCTTCCTGGGAAGTGTAGTTCCAACACCTGCTCTAGTTAATTAGCATCACCTTCAGAAGTGCATGGCATTAGATGTATCAAACATTGTGCACATGAAAAAAACGCTTACTAGTAAATTATATTATGTCACACGTGCAGATATTAACTACCACTCAATATGAGTCCTCATGCACAAATTCAACAAGTTCACTGGAGCAAGCATGGAGACTCTAGGGCAGTAAAGTGTGTCACGTGGTACCTAAATTGTGCACTTGCTGCTTAGCCATGTATGTGCAGGTGGCAAAATTTACCACTCCCATGTGTTTGTTTCTCAGTCACAGTTTTCTATATTACTCTCGGTTGTTGAATTTGTTGATGACTCACCATCACTTGTGAGCAAGTTTTTTTTACCCACATGACCTTCAACATAAATCTAACACCATACAGAAGTTCCTGATTATTTGGATCACATGTATTAGTTTCAGCTAAAGGGAGGGCAGCATATTACATGCAGAATTTATTTAAAGTCAGCATTATATTAGATCTTCAGGAGGAAGGTTTGATTGAACATCTCATTGTCCAGAGAAAACCATGTATTTCCATGTTTTTTTTTCTTTTTTGACACCATTTGAACATAGCAGCTCTGCTTTACAATTTTTTAAACTTTCATAATGAATGGACCTATAGAAATGCTCCAAAATGACTCATTACATTAAAAGTAAAGAACATTTTTATGAAGGTACAATTTTGGGGATTCTTGTTTTTCTTTGGACAGTGAAAATGTTAGCAATTATTTTAATCCATCCATTCTTCCATTTCCATGTCGAGGGGAACCTGGAGCCAATCTCAACTGACTGTGGGCCTAATGCGGGATACACCTAGGATGGGTGGCCAACCCATCTTAGGGCAACACATAGACAGACAACCATTCACATGCTCACTGACCAATTATTTTAATGCTTAAAAAATTGCAACAATACTAAACATGTAACATTTGTTAATACATTGTTAACTAAATTGTTAATTAATAAAATGTTCAGACATAAAGGCTAAAAAACAATATCTCAAGTTGCATAAGGTCTTCTACCTCTTAAAACACTCTAGCATCCAGCCTGGGCTGGGTCAGGCACATGGAAGAACAGTTTCTTTCTCAAGGTGAAGTCTATGTATGGAACTTGCCTGAGCTTCAGCTGTGAAAAGTTTCTCTTTAATGTTGTCTGTAATGTGCCTACTTCCTCAATGACTTGACAGAGAATTGTGATGACATCTTCACCCCTGGATTGGGAATTAATTCAGAAAGTTTTAAAATAGACACTCTAACATTGAAACTGCACATTGGATGTGCACACCCCTCTTTTTTAATGAATTATGATTATGATATTTTCTCTTTATGGAGACCTAACTTACCTTTTGCAGCCTGTCTTTCAACATTTTGCACAATGACTGGATAAACCAGGTTCCTTTCTGTATGTGTCTATATGAATGCATTCCTGGTATAGTGGCTAAAGCCAGCAGAAAATCTGAATCAGGAATTGCCTGTTTGGGATGAGTCCAATTATTATTTAGGATAAACACCTTGGGTTTATCAGCCAGGCTTGGGCAGCTCTCTCTGCCAAAAAGGGGAATGATGTCAGATGAGTTAACAGTGCCTCCATTGGTTCCATAGAATCTATCTTCACACTCATGGCTGAGGATGCAGAACACAAAGCAGTCACCCTTATGTTCCTTCTGGCTGAGTGTGATCAGGAGTGTCATTTCTTCTGAAGTCTTGTCCCCACTGAGCATCGGCGGGTCCTCGGTGTAGACTGTCCAGAGCACCAAAGTTCCTTGGTGTTCACATCACAGAGAACCTCACGTGGACCCTCAACACTAGCTCCATTATCAAGAAAGTACAGCAGCGTCTCTACTTCCTGTGGAGACTGAGGAGAGCGCACCTTCCACCCCCAATACTTACCATGTTCTACAGAGGGACCATAGAGAGCATCCTCTGC
>JBBPDA010000105.1:4291715-4319629 GCA_037974385.1 Arnoldichthys spilopterus
CACGTGCACACGTGGAGCAGCGGGCAGCTACCAACAGCGCCCGGGGAGCAGTGTAGTGGGACGGTACCTTGCTCAAATCTATACATGCCCTTGAGCACAAATCTATACATGTCTCTGGCAGATCACCGTACTCCAGTGACACAGTCACAACAATGCAATTTTTTGTCCGACAGGAGCAGATGTTTAACAAATAAAATATTGTTTATTGTACATATATTTCTTAAAATATAATAATATTACATGAAAAGATCTTTAAACAGCACTTGTTTTATCTGCAGTAGCATATTATCATTGAAAACTTATATACTAAAAATCGACCAGAAAAATGTCAGTGACTGTTAATACATATTTGTACATATGCTGTGATATATTCTTTGAATTTAAGCATATTACATGCTAAATTACAGTGTAACATCTCACAATGAAATCAACATATACCACTGGCCTTCCCCACTTCCATCCCCTGCCCCTGTCTTATGAACTAAGAAAAAATGGTGGGACACTTTAAACTATCTGTGAAACTAAGTCAGCTGTCAACATCATTAGGGTGTAACTGTGTAGCCCAGGGGTGGGTAACTCTGGTTCTTGGGGACTGGTGTCCAGCACAGTTTGGCAATTCTCCTCTTCAAACAGACTGAAGAAACCTAGCAATTAACTGGTGAGTTGAACCAGGTGTGTCTGAGCAGGGAAATCACCAAACTATGCTGGAGACCAGCTTTCCAGGACAGTTGCCAACCCCTGGTGTAGGCAATGAAGCTGGATGCAAATGCAAAGGTTCTTTATTTTTATGATGAAAGAAGAGATCTGACAGAAAACAAACTACAAACTAAGAATCAAAAACCATAAAACAGGAGCTAAACAAGAGTAGAACTAAACACTAGGAATACTATTAATGTAGGAATCCATACAGGTCAGAGAAATACAGTACACACTAGGAAGGGTTAAATGCAGAGGTCACATTTTGTTTTGGTGCTTGAGTGTGTTCACAATGACACACTTTCACTTCACTTCATATAACTATATAAATTAAATTAATGTTCCAGTGCATTTGATCTCTCTCCGGGACTTGCGCCCTGTTCTCCGTGCGGTGGGGGGATTGGGAGACCCAACAGTGAGCCTTTCCCAGCAGAACTTGAGGCAGAGTCTAGAGCAGCTGTTCCAGAGCGTGTTGCAGGAACTACCAGACCAGGCACTGTCTGAGGCTACTGAACAGACAGCCAGACTCCTCTTCAAATTGTATGACAGGTCAGAAGAGCTATACCATTCACATGTGACCAATTCGCTCACATGCGTAACAATATCAGAAAATATAAACATATAATACCTCACATTCCACCACCATCACAACCACCCACATACACACCATTTGTCACTTCACATTGTTCTTCGCTTTGGTTCTTCGTTACACCTTGGCATTGTAATATACAAATTCAGCACAATAACTACCACATTTACACATATCACAAGGCACACCTAAACCATTGTACTGATGTGAAGTATTTTAATCATTTGGAAAGGATGTGTCTGTGGAACATGGAGGGCCTATTGATTGGGTTGGGATGTGACTTATAACATGGAGTTTAATATTGGAAATTCAGTTCAATTGAGTACACCAACCTTACAGTGTAGCTATATGGTCAATGGAACTGATAAAATTCATTTTAATACTTTGTAGTTTACAATTACGGACTGTAGTCTGTTTTTCTGTGTCATTTGTCAGCCCCTTTTGCCCATGTCATCAATGACCTGGACCCCCACATGACCACCAGTGAGCAGGCATTATTTGGGTGGTAGATTGTTGTCAGCATAACAGTAACACTGACGTATAGCTTGATAACGTGTGTGTGTGTGTAAAGAGCAGATCACGCAGCAGCTCTGCTGGAATTTATAAGCACTGTGAACACTCTTACTGCCCACAAATCTCATCTTTTGCTTAACCTTACACATGTAAGAGTTAGTGATGATACTTCATCTGATGCTGCACAGTGAAGTGAAAGTGACTCTTTGTCATTGTGAACACACTCAAGCACCACAACGAAATGTGACCTCTGCATTTAACCCATCACACGTGCACATGTGGAGCGGCGGGCGGCTACCAACAGCGCCCGGGGAGCAGTGTAGTGGGACAGTACCTTGCTTAAGGGTACCTCAGTAGTGCCCGGGCCGGGACTCGAACCTGCGACCTTCAGGTTCCAAAGGCAGTGTCCTAACCATTAGGCCACCACTGCCCACTATTGTCCTTGTCAGTGATAAATGTTTGATCACAGGATTATGTTACTGGTTATTAGACTATTCTCAAGCATGCTGAAGTGCTTTAAAACTGCAGCAGCACTGCTGGTGTGTGTGTTACATTGTGTGCACACACACGTTGACATACCACTACCATGTCAGTGTTACTGCTGTGCTTAGAATGATCTGACACCTAATAATACCTGCTCACAGGTGGTCTTGTAGTGGTCCTGACCATTGCTGAAGGGGTTAAATGAATGTAAAAGATGCAGAAATGATGCAGAGAAAAAATTGTACTACAGTCTGTAACTGTAAACTACAAAGTGCACCTGTATGGCCAGTAAAGCTTATACAACGGACAGTAAGTGCAGATACAAGGTAGGTGTTCTAGTTGTATGAAGTGGCTTATCTCTGTATAACAAGGTGTGTATTAATTGTGTGCAAATCTTGTGTTGTTAACACTATAGCTACTAAATTTAGGGACAAAAAGGTACATCTGCAAAGACAAAAGTTTGGATTCCTTGAATTGCTGAATTATTTTAACATATTAAACATATAAAACATGCCCATTCTGCTATCTGGACACACCCTGATACCCTCTTACTGGTTGAAGTTTTTGCAGCTTTTAACCCACTCACTCCTGCTGAGGAGCCCTTTCCTTATATGAAAATCAGAAAATAAAATCTAGGAAAAATGAATCAATAAGTAGATAAATACACTACAATTTTTGATGCATGCATCTATGTCACACAGAGAGGAGACTGGCTATGTCCTGCTCAGATCCATAGAGGCTGCACTGGTTGTCCTTTCAGGTGACACCCTGTCAGCCAAACACAGAGGTGAGGACAGAATTTACTTATATTTTCACAGACACTCACTCGCAGGATATTGTATGGTGATTTGTCTAGTTCCTCTAGACCCGAGTTGTAACAAGCCATTCTCTGCTTCCCCTGTAGCTCTTTTCCAGCTGGCTGTGAGCTGCAGTGAAAGGCAGGGAACTAAGAGCATCTCTATCAGCCACAGTGGCCTCAGAGTCTTACTGACTGATCTCAGCCAGGTAAGACCCATAGTGCGGGTTTGTGTATAGAACAATACCCAGTCTGTCCAGGGGAACAGTTAATGATAAGTTAATTAAAACTTAAATTAGTGAGTGATATTTTTTTCACCTATAAAGAAAAAAACAATTTTTTTGTCTTTGTTAAGTGTAGCTCTCTAGGCCACTTTATAAGACACACATTAATTCTGAATCAAAGGCCTAAGTCTAATATGAGATTTTGGATGGTTGTTTAAGGTCCCAGCAGTGGTTCAGGAGAACCATGTGTTTGGACAAGTGGACACTGCAGCACATTCCTGCTTTAATGGAGTATGATATTACCCTTACACACACACACACACACACAAACACTGACAACATACCTGATTGGCTAGGCTGGCAAGATGTCTGAGATGGCACCGGCCTGAAGTCTCCTGAAGTCCTGTAGTGTATGTCTGTGCCCACCATTCTCCCCCATTAAATAGTGCTGCTTACTGGCCGCTGCCTTCAACTCCCCAACATCATCTTAGCATACCATGCTAGTTCTAGCTACTGTCAAGATTGTTAAAAGTATCAAACTGGCCTCAGCCAATAAATGTGTGTGTATGGGGTGGGGATGTTGGGTGCTGTTGGGTATTAAGCTTAACTAGAGCTGAATGTAAACTTTTATAGCAGGTACCACTGATACTATGAAAGGTCCACTTGTGGTGGCATAATTTACAAATATTGTAGTGCTGAGTAAAGAAATGTAATAATTTGTCAAAAACTACCATTCTCAATTCCCAAGTCCCAATAAATGGGACAATTTGCCATTTTGTGAAATGTAGAGAATTTCATTAATTTTCTTTAGAATAAATCCAATTATACAGGAGGAGGCATTCTTAGCACTTATTGTTTTAATCATTATGTTAAGTATGTTTTTGTTCATCATTAAAAGAGAAGAAATACACACAATAACCCAGAACAGCAGGATTCTGTTTATGGTACCGATCACAGATAAAATAAAGTAATTTAATATATGAATTTTAACTTTGTGTGATGTGTTTCTCAGAGCTGTTGCTTTAACCACAGACCAGCATTGTATCTTCCAGGGATTTAAGTGAAAAAAGTGGAAAAAATGCAGATACAGCAGGGGTGCCTCAGTCTTTAAAGAGTTTTGGTGTGTTGCTCTCTTCAGGTGGATAGTGTGAGTGTTGGGGAGGAGAATTTTTTGACCTGGCTGCAGTCAGAGCCTCGTCTTTTGCTGTGGCTCTCCACCCTCTATAGGCTGTCAGTCAGTGAAGCTGTGCTGCACAGAGTCCGCTGCCATGCCTGCAAGGCCTTCCCCATCACAGGCCTCAGGTGGGTGAATATGTATTATTTTCCTTCATGGAATGAGTATGTATGACTGTTTGCTGGAAATGTTGGACTTTCTATGCATATACTTATAATAGTACTACTACTAACAGTAATACATGTACGGCATTTGATAGACATAGATGAATGTAGCAGGAGTCTTGATTCAAACCCCAGTTTTCCACTTGGAGGGCACCGGTGTTGTTACACACTAAACTGTTCCATATGTATAGTTTTGCAGGTGTATGGATATAATACTCAGTAAGTCTCTGTGTCTATTTACCTGCTGATGGGTGTAATCTCTCTGTAGGTATCGCTGTTTGAAATGTCTAAACGTGCACCTGTGCCAAAACTGTTTCCTAACTGAGACACGCACAAGAAAGCACAAGCCGTCCCATCCTGTTCTGGAGTACTGCACTCAGGTCAGACATTAGACAGCATTTGATTGTTCATAACTTTAAAATATTTGCTTTTAACATGCTTTACTGTTAACACTTAATGTTACTGCGTGTAAGGAAAAAAAGTAAAAAAAATATATATATTGAAATAATTTTTTATATATTAAATGTTTTTTTTCTGGAATGAAAACATTTGTTTGCTGGGAGTTAGAATAAAATTACTATTAGAATAAATACAAATAAGCATCAATACAACCAATTATTATTTGATGACTTAGCCTTTTCCAAACCAGTCCATTAGCTATAGTCAACATGAAAACAGCAGCATCCTCCAATGGAATAGCTTGTTACATAGAAAACTTGCATCCCACAATCGTAATTCGAACTTAGAACAGTTTTGGTTGGCCACTGTGTTTAGCATAATGACTAAATTCCTTTTCACCCTGTTTAGTTACGGGTCTGGGCACCACTAGCTGGCCAGCTCCTGCTGTTATAAGAGATCTTCCAGGATTATATTTATTAAACAGTACAGATATATATTTATATCTGTATATATATTTAAATATATATTTAGGGCCCAAACCATTAAGTGACATATACACAGTGACTTGAACTCAATTCTGCAAGTAATTAAAAGCCAGTGTAAGGACCTGTGGACTGAAGTAATGTGCTTTTTCCTTGGTTTTGTTAGAATTCTAGTAGCAGTGTTTGGAATAAGCTGTAGCTGTCCAGTGGTCATTTTTGGGAGACCTTTGGGAGGCTTTAAGCTCCGTAGTGAGCAATGTTAGCAGTTAAATTATAACTTCATGGCAGTTTAAAGTTGTATTGTGTTACCAACTGATACTATAAGGAGCTTGAGAAAGTTCACTGTTAACTAGAACACTGTTGTCACTATCACAAAACATAACATAAAACTTTTGGTTCATTGTGTATATAGGGCTAAACATGTATTTTCAGTTAAAAAATGTAAGGCTTGGCATTAAAGGTCCTGGATGCAGATGAAAAGAGTTTAATGGCAAGGCTTCAGTTCAGGACAAAAACAGGCTCAGGTTCAATACAGAGTTCACTGCAGGCAAACAGGGGCAAACAAGAATGTCAAAGGCAAATCCAGATTCAAGTACAAAAAACACATGCAAGGATTAAATACCAAAAGACAGGCAGTGCTTAGCAAGCCTAGAAATATGTTGTGTTCTTTGCAGTGTGTGCTCAGTTTCTCTGTATCCATATAGTCCTTAATGAGCTCTCCCGATCTCTGCCAGCTTGAGGGTAGGCGTGTCCTTAGTCGGCTAGTATTCTGGGTACTCAGATAATCTTTGTACTCTGTAAAGTGGCAAATATAGTTAAATAACAAGCTAGATGAAGTTAAACAGCATAACCGGAGTCAAATTAGTTGATGGAACAGTAATAGCAGTTTATGAAAGAATAGAGGGATAGGAAATGAACAAAAGAAAGGAAAAAGTACATTAAAAAAATGGGTAAAAATGTGAGCTAGAAATTTGTAAGAACTGGCATATTTTACATTGACAGTTGGTGTACTCTTATATGGCAGTTGGTACAGTAGGCCACTGTTCTGTAAAAGTTTGGTTATGACACGGTTAACTGCTATTAATTTTGCTATTCTATTAAAATGTAATAATAAATATATAATAAAATGTTACACATTTCAGTTACTATTATATTCAATAAAGATTCTGTATAGGTGTAAGTAAGGACTGTACTTCTTTTTTAAAAAATGACAAACATTTTGCAAAAATTTACTGAAAAACTGTAAACATCTGTAATGTTTCATGAAATTTATATATTAATAAAATATCTTTTTTTATAAAAAGAAATGCGGAATAGACTGAAAAGTCTAGAATTCACACTTCCAACAGGATGTCTACACTTCAGTGAGCTTTAAATGAGATAAAAATGACAACATGCTTTTGTCATCAAAAACAGTATCTATGACAAAGTTTTACATGCTGGCCGAAGACCCTTCTGCAGAATATTAATTCCAACATATCTTCTGTATACTGTGCTTAATCCCAAGCCCTCATGGAAAGAATCAATGGCATCATTAGCTTCAAGTGCTCGTCATGCCCTTCTGCCCCGACGCTACACAAGGAGAGAGACAGGGAGGAGGATAGTGCTTAGATCTGAATCTAACACAGAGCCACAGTACAGGTACAGGAAGTGTGTGTTTATGTGCGTCTGTGTGTGTGTTCCTTTCTTGAGGTGTTCTATTTGCCTTCAGTGCCTCTGTTCCAGTGCAACAGCAGCAGCAGCAGCAGGAGAAGTGTGTTGATGGTCCTGGAGGTTTTCCTGCACCTCTTCCTCCTGATTCTTCTCCCCTGCAGAGAAAAGTGGAGTCTAAAGCCTTGCAGACAGACAATCCTGACACACAGCCTCAGGTACGCCACTGGCTTTACATACCAGTCAATCTGTGATCTTCCATTCACTTATGTGGCTGGTGGCTGTTTGTTGCAGAGGAAAACTTCCCTTCTCCAAAAAGACATATGCATCACGCAAAAGGCCATGAGGGACCTGCAGAGAGATAAGTGGTAAGATCATTTTCGTTTAACTCAGGGGTCACTAATCTTATCCCTTAAGGGCTGATGTAGCTGGAAGTGCACCTCATTACACATAGTAAATTGTTAGGAATTAAAACCTGCAGCCACACTGGCCATCTGTGGACAAGATTGGTGCCCCCTGATTTAACCCCCTAAATTCTAGGCTCATTACTCAGTGACTGTAATACTAAAGTTAGTTGTTACAGTGTTATTTGCTGAGAGACATTCTATTTAGATATCTCTAAATAGTGGCAGCAAATATGTTTAAGAATTGCTTTATATACCTATAATCTTGCAACCGCCAGCAACTGTTGCAAAAAAAGTAACAGCTATATCAAAGTAAGACATTTAAAACCACAGGTAACAGCCTGGTGGAAGTTTCTCCTGCTCCAAAATGCCAATTTTTTACTTCCCTTGAATGAAAGGGGAACCTTCACTGCATTTTACGAATTGCACAATGGTGAGTGTGCAAATAAATATACTCACCAGTTTACTTTGAAATAGAAATCAGTTAAATTATAAAGCTATGACAGTTATGTAGACACATACATGCATTTGGGCTTTATGTGGTTAATAACTAGAAAATATACAAGGTCTTTGTATAATTAAAGTGCATGTTTGCAATCATCAGGCTGTTGGAGAGAGAGTTTCAGGTGTGGAAAGTAGCAGCACAGTCAGAGCATGACTGTCTAGAGGACAGGTGTGCAGAGCTAGAGGCCACCATGGAAGTACTGAGCCATCACAACCAGCAGCTGGAGGAGGAGTTGAGTCAAATTCGACATGTGAGTGAAGAGATATATGAGAGAGAGAATGTTAGAGGGACAGTACCTGTGATAATCACAATTAGGGAGCATGGCATCGGAATGCAAGTGTGGCCAATAACTGTATATAATGTACAAACCCAAAGTAACCCTGCTGTGTCTTATACGCTCACACCAATCCTGTGCTGGTCTTTTTTTACTGATGGACAGGGTAGAAAGGAGCTGACATATTGTGTAGCGTCAGATGGGCAATAAGAAAGTGCAACTATAGGGTAGGTGTACCTAATAAACTGGAAACCAGCATTTTCTTAGTCTTTTTAATCCCTAAATGTATACCAGGGATCATTAGCAACCTGTAAACACCAGATAAAATAATTATTAGACTCACATGTGTCTTTTGAAGTAAGTATTTGTAAATGAAGTGAAGTGAAAGTGACTTTTTGTCATTGTGAACGCACAACAATGAAATGTGACCTCTGTATTTAACCCATCACACCTAGTAGCTAGGATGCTGCCTTTGGGACCTGAAGGTCACAGGTTTGAGTCCAGGCCTGGGCACTACTGAGGTACCCTTGAGCAAGGTACCGCCCCACTACACTGCTCCTCGGCCGCTGTTGATGGCTGCCCGCTCCTCCATGTGTGCACGTGTGATGGGTTATATACACAGGTCATATTTTGTGTCATTGTGTTCACTTTCACTTTTTTCACTCATGACACACCCCATGTATCTATATTTTTCAGACAGGTGACAAAAATGTATGTAAAAACTGTTACTGAAACACAAATGCATTTAAAGGTTATCCACAGCAACTCTAAAGAGTGGGAATGCAAACTTGCATAATTATTCCATTTTGATTACATTGTTTTGTTTCATATTATTTTAAGCTGCAGTATATGTTCTCAATACTTAATTCATGACAGTTCACCTGTTGCATTTTACAACAGCTACTCAGGTCCTGAGTGATCTAAAGGTATTGACAACTCATGTGTCTCTGTAACTACTTGAATGCATATGTTTTTAGACAACAAGTCCACACCTGCTCATGAGATATATTACCACCTAGAAAATAAACAAAATGTTTAATCTGACCGGGTTGCTCAAATGTTTGCATAAAACTTTATTCCATGACTAGACATCTAACACGTTCTATTTGAATTGTTTGCATGACATGTCATTTACGTGTTCTTTCATTCACAGTCAGATTTGTCTCCCCATATGTCCAAAAGACACATTTTTAGCCATATGGTTGTACAGGGTTAGCACTCAGGCAAGCTCAGAGAACATAAGAACACAAAATTCAGATATGGACATTAAAATGTAAATAATAATAGGTTAATGGGGTGTAAGGTGAACTAATTGTGTGTGTTGACCAACACAGACACTGACTACAAGAGGAAAAGATCATTTTGGCAGTGTCATTCAACAGCCCTTGAACACACCACCCTCACAACAAAACAATAGTGATAACATGGCTGAGAAACTGGCGTCTAAGAGTACTGACTCACACAGTGCCCCCATCACTGAAAATGTTGAACCAGAGCGAGAGAAGGAGGAGGAAGAGAAAGAAGAAAGGGTGAAGGAGAAAGGGGAGGAGGAGGACAGTGCTTTTAATCAGGTGCAAGAGGAAGCTCATATGGATTCAGCTGTAATGGACAGTCTTTTGATACAGACAGAAGAGAATGTGCAGCTTGCTGGGGAACCTGAAGAGGAGGCTTTAGAGGAGGAAGAGGAGGATGAGGAGCTACAGCTTGAGAGGGAAGAGATTATCATTGAAGATTCATCCTCAGTGGGGTCTGCCCAGGAGGATTTTTGGACAGAAAACTCAAATGAGGAAGAAGAAGAAGAAGAGCTGTGTGGCTTGGTACAGAGGCTCAAAGGTGCACTCCTTATAGCCACTACCACAGGTAAGTAAATAAATTTGTGTTTTTGTGACATGTAAATGTCATTAAATTCAAATGAACATCATTCTCACATTAATAAAATAGACCTATAAGTTTCTTAGGTCATGTTGGAAAAGCCAGGTAGCTCTTCATGAAGGTCAGAAAGGGAAGAAATCAACAGTGTGCAAGCTGTATAAAAGCAAAGGAGGCTACTGTGATACAAATTTAAATTTTGATATTTTTTACAGTACAAACGTTTTAACGATTTTTGCATTTTATAATTTTGAAAAACTTCAAGTGTGAAGAATTAGTAAAAATAAAAATAAGCTCTTTGTTAGTAAGTGTGTCTAATACCTGGAAAAGAATCAATGTCTTTTGCATTTTATTAATTTTAACAAAGACATATTTAAAATTATCACATTTTCTACTTAAGCCAAACATACAAGGGTGCTTGAACGTTTGTGAACCCATAAAATGCTCTATATTATTGCATAAACATGACTAAAAGTGAACTCAAATAAATAAATGAGAAAAACATTATACTCTTATACTCTATTATAATCCACAGTAAGATGGATTGAGTATATATAGAGGAAATTCAAGACTATTGATAACCTCTCCAGGAGTGCCTGACCAACAAAGTAACACTAAGGGCAAGTTGTTTAATAGTCTGTAAGGACATAAAGGAATCCGGGGTAAATATAAAGTAACTAAAGGCCTTACAAACATTGGCTAATGTTAATGTTAATATGTCAATGTGAAAAAGGAGAAAGCTACTGCTTTCCAAAAATTACATGTCTATTCATTTGCTGATCATATGAACAAGCCAGAAGGCTATTGAAAATATATTTTCTGGATGGATGAGACCAAAATATATAGTGCTATGCTTGGAGAAATGATAACACTGCATTCAAGCACAAAAACCTTATCCCATTTGTGCATTATGGTTTAGGTTTTCTTGGTTCAACTGGGCTAGGACAGCCTGCCATCATTGATGAAATGATGAATTTTTAATTATACAGATGACTAAAGCAAAGGAAAATGCCTGGTGCCTGGCCATTTTTCTTGAGAACTGAATTTCAAGAGAAAGTAAGACTTGCAAAATGACATATACAAAACTAAGCACTCAAGTTGGTCTATCAAAGTATGGCTAAAAAAATAAAGATAAATATTTGGAACAATGAAGTCAAAGTCTTGACCTTACCCAATAGAAATATCGTGAAAGGCCCTGAAGTGAGCAGTAAATGTGAAGAGACCCAACAACATCTCAGAGTTGCCACTCATAGATATGTAATACTGGATAACTTTCTTCAGTAAATAAATGGCCAAGTATATTTTTGTCTCATTTGTTTATTTTGGTTATTTTCTCTTTGTATGAAAATGTTATGATGTTTAAGGTTTATGCAGAAATATAGAAAATTCTATTGGGTTCACAAACCCTGGTTTAAGCACCACTGTAGTCCATTGGCCAATACATGCTTGATGTCCAAATTTGACTTTTTTAATTTAGAGCTGTAGCTACAGGCTGCTAGCAAACCCAAGTCCATAGCCAACCAAATTGGCCACATCTGCCCCAGGCAACTGAATTCTTCAGAAAACCATAATCTTAGGGTGGAGCAGCATAATAGGTTGGACCTAAACTCTGCAGGAAAATAGATCATAAGCAGGAAAGGTTGCTGACCACTGCTCTACAAGAAACAACCCATACCATTCATTTTAGCTAATTCTGTCACAGTAGAGGAGGGCATATAAGCAAAGTCTAATTTAAAATATAACCACACACACATACACACCCACAAACACACGTTTATGTTTTGTTGAGCTTTTTGTTTTGTCTGTCTCCCACCACCCAGTGTCTGGAGCCCATCAGAGAGAGGCACTATTACTTGCAGCAGGAGCTGTTGGAGATTCTGTGTCTCACCTAGTTACTTCAGTCAAATCCTTCACCTAGTCAACAGTCAATCACACCACACACATGTACATGAGTCCATACATGAGAAGTGCCAAAATCCAGCTCTGGAGGGCCCGTCCAGCTGTTTGGTGATTTCCATGCTCAAACACTCATGGTTAAACTAAACTAAACTGTTAATTGTCAGGTTTAGTGAGTTTGTTTAAGGGGAACTAACAAACTATGCTGGGCACTGACCCTCCAGAACAAGATTTGGGCACCCATCCCACCACTTAATTCAAATTTCCATACCACTCAAACAATGCCCTCTTCGAAAAAGCTGGGGTGACTCTAGACGACTTGAGAAGGACCATCTGTAGCCAGAGAGCACACTCTATATCTCCTCTTTGTCATGCAGGCATGTGGATAAAAAAATTACAGCAGTGTGTGTTAATGAGACTGCCTGGTTTTTATTTGTTTTGTGCAAGTCAGCGGACTGCAGAACTGAAAGTGCAAAAGCATGTTACACAACCAAAAGGAGACAGAAAGGCAAATGTTTGCTGTCTACCCTCACACCGAATTTTGTCTGAACTGTAACATGGTGCCATTCCAGAGTCTTCACCGTAGCTCTTTGATAGTTTTCCATGTTGGTCAAATACAGGAAAAGTGACACTGAGCTAAATATGCCTTTCAAAGTAAACAGTCAGTAATGATTTATTTTGTATATTGATATGAAACATATAATTTGGTTCTCTGGTTTTCATTTTAAGGTCTGAGTTTTCACAACCACTATTATTTTTCATCATAATTTTAATGTGTGGATTGATTTTTACAATTTTGTAGTTTGCATTTCTTCATTTGGTATGTTAAAAAATAAATATTAACAATTCACCAGTCTGATATGAGTTGATTTTGCAAGTTAGTTATTTGCAGCAGCAATAATTTCTGTATAACTGGAGATGACAGTGTCTTTGTACTGCTCTTATTAAGCCTTAAGAAGCCAGTAACATAATTAACTGCCTGCTAAATACTATTTTAATCAACAATAACTAGAGTGAATTAAGCATTTTCCACATCACTTTTATTTCTGTATTTATACAACGTTTTATCATTATACAATCTTTTGCACAGCATTTTAGGTGTCCATTATCATGCCTTATCAACCCAACAGCTAACAACTAATATATCAGACTTACAACTGGCTGTTCATTACCTTATTAAGCAATAATAATAAAGAATTGTGTACAATGTGCTAATTAATGAACTATGTAATGAAATACCTAATTAGTTAATTAAGTTTTTTATCTTTTCAAGCCACCAGTTAAGTGTTTACTTTTTATTCTTATTAATATCACAATAGTGAAATTTCCAATTAGCTATAAACACTGGATGAATAAATTTACCCCCCTATTCTAAAGTGAAAACAAGTGATTTCTAGTGATTTCATCTTTAAGTCACTCTAGATCTTGCTTAATACAGCAGGAATTAGTAATCAGTTAATCTTCACTTACTGGCTCGTTAATAAGAGAATAACAAGGTCATTATATGGCCCCCTTATACAGAAGTGCTGCAATTTTTTGTATACTGATGTGAAGCACATTATTTAATTTTCATTGAAAAATATTGCTTCCATTTTAATGTCTGGATTGAATTTACAAGTTGGTCATTCTTCCCCAGTGTGAAAAACAGTCCAAAAGTGGAAACATTCACTACAGAAGGCACTGTTGTTTTTGCATGCATACCAACAGTTGTATGCAAAGTTTAAATACCCTGGGGCAAATTACAATTTACAGGTGAACATAAGCACAATCCTCCACAGGTAACAACGGTATATTTAATGCATTTATAAGACATTTCTGTGCACAGTTTGTATTCATGAGCTCAACACATTGGGAAATAATCAAATATTCTATGTTTTTTCCCAATATATTAAATTCAACAAATTGAACAGTGATGGTATGTAAAAATATGCAGAAGCTCACTGTGGAGGATGTATACTTCACAAATCAACAAAACATAATTTGACTGAGAGTGCCAAAACTCAACCCAAAAAAGCAATTTTGCAAGCAAAATCTTATCACTGTATTTATTCCTGTTTATATTTTTGTAGCTTATCTAAACGTTGATGATGCGAGAAGAACAACTCCATATTTTTGTTAACTTCTTTATTGTTTTGTAAATGTTTCCATTGGAACATGAGATAAATGTAAAAGGGTTGGGCTTGTGGAGATGAGAATGGACATCAAGTGGCCTATGCCAGTGGAGAGAACCCCTGAAGTCTTTCCCCTAGTAGTGAATCCTAAGATAAAACCCTCCCCTCTATGGCACTGGGCTGGCCCACTCGATAACTTTCTACTGACTGCTCACAAGCTCTTGTATTTTGCTGTCCCACATATATGACTATGACAACAAATACTAAATTTTAGAGGTGGAGGTTTTTCCTTGAAACATTCATTTTAAGTATTTAGAAGCTTATTCAAAAGTCCAAAGTAGTGATGGCCAAGCATATATAAAAGACTGCCAAATGGTAGCATGATAAGAGTCAATTGTGCAGTTGGTATCGTTGCACTATGGTTGCCGATCCATAGGGTCTGTGCAATGTTTCCCCTTTGCATAGTAAGTAAAAGTTATTTGTTTTTTTTCATTTGACATGCAGTTACCTTAAGAAGCGCGGCAGGCTGTGTGGGCTCCGCCCCCAGTGCAATTACATCATGCAGCTTTCGGATTAGCTGAAAGAACATTCCGCACAGGGTGGTCCTACAGGGCAACTAGGCCCAGCCAGTATAAGAGGTTATTAGGGGAGCAGTTATTGACATAACCAGGCATAAATAATTGCGTGTGTGTGTGTGTTTGTGTGTGTGTGTTCACTATGCCAGAGTTTACAGTGAACTCATTAAGCAGCATCAGAAGCTGCTGGCCACATTGTTGGATTCTGTCTTCATTTGGTTTCCTCTTTTGTCATTAATATGGCAGAAAATTCCTGCAATACAACATGCTAAAATTGGAAAGAAAAAGCTATGTCCATGTAAAATGAAGCGGAGACTAGCAGACAAAAATCGTGTGTTTTGTCTCAATATGCTATGAGTCTTTATCATGATGAAACATCATCAGGCAACCTTGGCCCATTCAGACCTTGAGACCACTAGAGTGGAGTCCCACCTGCCATTGGTTCTATTGTCAATGCAGCGTATTCAATGCAGGTTCATCTCTAGGTTGCTCTTCTTTAGAACTATTTATGGAATTATGTTCTTCACTTTTAGCTTTTCGCATTGAATTGGTGACCCTCCCACGCCATGCAAGTGCTACAGCAAGGGCTGATCATGCCAAGGTCAAAAAAATGGAAGGTCAGGATGATCAGAGAGGGAAAGCATACCCACTGGTCATCTGGGTGATGGGTTGTGTAAGAGAGCAAGGTTCTTGGGCAGGCCTTGGGTGCATGACTTTGGGTGAAAAATAATCTACTGTTCTTTGTCTCCTCCTTGACTTCCTTTTCTCTTTTTTTTTCAAGTAATGCTAACTGGCTGTTAGCAGCAGGAGAGGGTACAGTCCAGCAGGTAGCTCGCTGTCAGAACCCAGGGGAACACCAGGCAAGGCTGCAGTCTCGAGTCCTCTTCTAGATAGCACTGGCATTGGGATCGTATCGTCTTTTCTTGACGTTTCTTGGTAATGTGGGCAAATGCGGAAGGGGGAGGGGCAGAAGATATGGAAGTTAGTGCAGGCAATGCCAGAACCATCAACATACACAATCACTGCCCTCTTGAGACACTGAACCACTGAACCCAGACAACCCAGCAATCTGAGTTAGATCAGATTTACTTAGAGAGACACTGTACTTTTAACTGATTTACCGAGATCTGCAGTGTCAATCCAGTATGAATCTGCAGGTTTTTACATGTGCGACTGTTGTAATTCTGGAGGGAAATGACTTTCTAAAACCACTGACCTCTCAGTAATAGTAGTCCTGCTTGAATTGATCTCACAGGAAATATAAGAAATTATGCTAATCATCTAGCTCAAGATGCTAAAATATAAAATATACATAAAGTAAACATAAGGGTCTAAGCTCACTGGTATATTTAAGTTTTTCTTCTTTAGTCAGTGTACTAACATGTTCATTTTACCTATAGCAGCTGATGTGGATATGTAAGCAAATATAATTATGGTCTGGCAATTCAAATTAGACTTTATCTCTTTAAATTTGAACACTTAATTCAAATTTGATTTGCCCTGCAGTGGGAGCAAAACCATAATACATTATCTTTAAAAAGACTTGTCTAGTTTTTGTTGTACTTCTTGTCCTACAGACTCTTTGGATAAGGTGTCCCTATGTGTCTTTAGTGTGGCCTTTGGTGATGACTAAATCAATGGAGACTAAGGTCAAAATTTCTTCAGAAACCAGGTAGGGCTAATTAGAGTGCAGGGTTTTGCTTGCTTTTTGACCAGGCTGGGAGCTAAAATGTATCTGTTAATATTGTCTTTGAGGTGCATTATGCTTCTATGTTGATCTACTGAAGATAAGCTCGTTTAAAATGATAGCAATGTCACTGGGAACAGCACCAGTGAAGTTTTATTCCAAAACACTGTACTTTTATTTGTAACAATGTTGGAAAGAATAACAGATTATATATAATGCACTTTGTAGCAATCACATTTCTTGTATGTGTAAAGCCCACTCCAACCACATATATCAGGAGAAAAGTGTAAAAAAATGGTGTCATAATGCATTTTATAGCACAGAAATTTCTGTAGGAGACACAACCCTGTCCAAAATGCATGTTCATTGCCCTTAATGTGTCTTCCTGTGTATCTCTGCTCTTACACCAAAAGTGATTTTGTTGCTGTATGTTTTTAAGTCACTGTGTCATTTGCAGCCACTCTGTGGCCACTGGTAACTTTTGAGGTATAAACGTATTGACTGGAGGTGCATACATTTTCTAAAGATTTCATCCAAGAAATTTATAAATTCACAAATCAGGGGCATTCCCTTTGAAAAATATATTTTGCAGAGAATATATTTGCTATAAATAGTGTAATGGTGCTTCAAATGCTGGTTTACAATGGACCGCAAAGTAGCATTAGTGACCACCACTATCCATATATAGAGACAATGGCTGTGTCCCAATCTGCATACCCTCACACTACATAATATGTAAAATAGCACAAAACCATAAACTGCACTCTACAATGTACTGTGTGAAGTGTATAGGTGTGTGGTTTGGGACACAGCTAGCGCCGCTTAAGATGGGAACTAGAAAGTTATTATAGGAACTAAAGTATAAGAGCATGTTTCACAGCAAGGGACACATCTGCCCTCTGATTGGCTTAACTATGTTGCTACTAATTTGCAAAAAGTCAATTTTTGCTTAAGTCCCAGTCCTCATCTAAATGAGCAAACATGTTGCATGTACAACTTTATTTCTGCAAATTTTAAGCATAAGACATCATAAGAAGTCTGAAATTGTTGGGTTGACCTGGGTTCAAAAAGCAGTTCACTTTCTCAAGAGGAGCGGACGCAGAAGCATCCCTCCGCAGGGCATGAATGAGTGTGTGTTTGAGAGACACGGAAAGATGTGGAAAAACAACATTACCTCCTGGGAGAGAACACCAACACAAAAAAGGGAATAAACAAGTCTACAACACCGAGGGTCGAACAGGATGTCACACCCACAAACACGGACGACGACGATACCACCAGGAACGACAAGAAAGGCAACAAGAACGACAAACGACAGAGGGTGGGGTTGGACACAATCTCCCCATAGTGTGGCTTGATGTGGGGCATCCCAGCAGTTTAACATGCACCTGTCCATAGAGAGGTTAGGCGGGAGACGCCACTTATCGCTGAGTGTGGGGGGAAGTGGGGGAGGGGGGAAGGGGAGCATGCAGGTGCAGTGCAGCGCAGTGTGTCTGTACCAGGTCTCAGTGAAGCAGGCAGTAAAGGCAGCAGTGTCGGGCGAGTCCGGGTGGGGGGTGAGGGGTCTTGCTCTGTTCTAGGTTTTCTGGGGGGCCCAGGGCCTTCCGGGAGGTAAAGAGGGCGTGGCAGCCAGCCATGGTACAAAGGCTGCCTACAACACAACCTCCACCCCTCTTCGCTCATACTCTCACCCTTTCAGACAACGGAGGGGGGATTGAGAGAAAGATCACGGCGAGGAGAGCGAGTAAGAAAGTCGTCATCCCTCCCCTCAAAATTCAAAAACAAAACCCCAACCCAAACCCCTAAAACCCAGGAAAACCTTCCCCTCCCGCCCAATGAGGTGAGCTCAGCCTTGGTGCAATGCTCTTGATAGCTAGCATCCTGTTTAAGCTTTGCTTTAGTAGTGCCAGTCCACATGCACAAACCCTCAGTGGCCTCAGTCAAGATGCTCTGTGCAGACCAGCATGCTGAAGTGAGCTAAGTATTCTTAAAACCAATATCCACTTGCCAAGGCTAGCTAGCTAGAGAAACCCCTGTAGCGCTTCTTACTTCATCTCAAATCGTCTTTTACCATGAACACATTTTATGACTTTCAAATGCATTTCTCCTTTAATACATCTTAAAAGATTTGCAGACATTTTCAAAACCCACTGCCTTGCTTAAAGAAATGGTTTGGAGCAAAACAAATGTGCACAAATTTCCATTTACCTCAGATATAGTCAATCAGAGAAGACATGGTTGGTGTCCAAATTTGTCTTTTCTTTATGTTAGAAGTGGAGCCACAAGGCTTACATTGCTAACAAACGCTAGAAGGTGATAATCAACCAATTTCTTTTTGTAAATATATGCCCAAAACAAATGATATGTTTGTACAAATGTGACTGTATTGGTATTGGTTTTATCATATGTAATGTGTAATATGTAATGGTTTTATCGTTGTTATCATATTGGAGACTAAAGCACAGTGACAAGTTTGCTCCTCCTCCTCCATTTGGCTTGAACAGGCTTAGAGAAGTTGTATTTTGTTTTTACAGAAACAATTTGGGTGACTATTGGATTCTTTTGCTTGTTAGCAACATTAGTCTCATAGCTCCAGTGCTAAACTACAGAAGCAGAATTTAGATTTCAAACATGTCTTGGCTGATCAACTACATGAGGAGTAAATGGAAAAATGTGTGATTTTCAACAAACTATTCCTTTAAAGACAATCCAGTTTTAGGATCTGCTATACCAAATATACACTTCTGCTAAAATCACACATTTTTCTGTTCATATATTATGGATTAAATTAGATTGAAATGCACATTTTTACACATTTTTGATCATGCTAGTATTATTAAAAGAGGTTAGAATGCTAGAATTATTCAAAAGGCTAAGATTACTCAAAAACTTAATACTTCCTCCACTTTAATAGCATAATTTGATAGATCATCTCATAACTGTTATTTTATCATTTAGCACGCATGCATCTCAAGCGTCGGGCCAGTCTTCTAGAGGTTCTGCTACAGTCGATCAAAGGATTAGCCAGTCTGACATATGCAATTTTTTTGTCTTTTTTGCAAGTTATGGATATGAGGATTACGGGAAGCATTGATTACTGAATACTATGAAATAATGCTTTGACTTCATTAGGGGCCTATCATGAGCATAAGCATAAATATGAACTTTGTTTTTTTTCAATAGATTTAAATGAATTATACATTTTATAGTGCTTAACAAGGCGCAGGTGAATTAATCTATGTGCACATTATCAGCAATTGTTAATATTGCAGCTATTGGCAATGAAAATGTTAAACAACAATTTTAAGGCAGTACTATGTGGGTCTGCCGACATCTTGACAAGCCAGGTCCAAATACCGAAGTTGTTAAGATGTACAAAAAAAATCTGTAGCAGAAGCTCAGGCCCTGATGTGTGTGTGTGGGGGTGTGTACATGTGTGTGTGTGTGTGTATGTATGTATGTTAGCCTGTTCCAGGCAGGCAGGCAGTAAGAAGCATGCGGTGTGGCTCTTACTTAAATCCCCATCCCGTCCCCCCCAGCACTATGGCTGCCATCAGGATGGCCCCCGCGATGGAGCCTATGATAAGGTTGGTGGCGCTAGGACCTGCAGAGGGGCATGATGGGAGAGAGACATGACGTAAGCTGTGTAGGGCAGGACACACAGCACGCAAGGCTTGTACACAAGAAATGCAAGAAGCAGTAATATCCTCCTTCGGCTGCTTGATTTGCATGGCTGCTGCAGCAATGGCTTGTCATGTTTGTCGGTGCTTCCTGTTTGAGGGTCAGAGTGATATAAACTTAATGTGTGTATGAAGCCATGAGGGACTAATGAAAGAAACACTCCAGCCTTTTCTTCAACCTAATCTCTATTTGATGCATCAGTAAATCCTGCTAATTTTCCTTATGTTAACACTGTGCTTAGGGAAAAAATGGGTTCAAGCAGGGACCCAAACCCATGTCCGGTTAGGTTAAAATTTCACAGTGGCTTTCTCACATCTTGCCCATGTTTACTATGAACAAATTTCGTTGTTCCCGGAATTTAGGCCCACGCTTAAAAAAAAAAAGATTTTTCATTTATCCATGATCTAAATGATGGTTATTGGTCACTACACTGTAATTCAACATATTTTTAGATATTTCAACTTTTATTTGGCACTATAGGTGATGGGCAATTTTCAGTCCAACACTGTCAAATTTTTGTCAGAATTTGTTGATGTGGTTTAGGTTGGGTCAGCCTCAGGTCCAGCTCAGACTTTGTGCTGTGGGTTACATACAACTGCCCATTGGCTTCTATTGTATGTATATTTTGTATGGTTTTCTGCTGTTTAGTACCATCAGCCAATTACTGTGGAAATCAATCATATGATACAGATGAAACAATTAAAGATGATGTTGAAAAACTCTGGAGTATTCCTTTAAGGAAGACTTTTTATGGTTACACTCTCTGACAGTACGTTGCAGTTGTAAAGTGGGGTGCGCAAGGAAAACCTTTGGTTTTGGCAAAAATTAAATAGCTAAGAAATAAAGACTACAAATAAAGGCACCATGCCTTACTGACCTTACACATATCAACACTGCCTGAGGGCCTGACGAGACCACGCTCACACACATACAAACATACAAACATACACATAAACACAAAATCTGACTGACTGACATACAGATACATTCATATTAAACATTGTTACACTCTTCCACTCTCTTGACCTGGTTACAGTGGAGGTTTTAGAAAAGTTAAGCACATGGTGTCACACGGTATCTTCACACTCCAAGTCAGTTGTTTCACTCCTGCTTTTTTTATCACTATATCAGTCTTTACTTTCCTTAATGTTGTTTTTGGTGTGCATAAATGCCCCACATGGACCAGTAAGGAGAGCACTGCAACACTGCATAACACAGAGTAGTAATGGTCATATTCATAGAGACTACAGTCAAGGAAAGGGGGAAAAAATGAGATTTACTGATCGATCCAGCTGGTTACACAACACCGATCAATCACAATCACTGTCACTATCACAACAACCACGACGGACAAAAAAGCCACTGGGAGGACACACTTACACACACACACACGCACACAAAGGATCACAGTATCTCCCGCTTGCTGGGGGAGTGGCATTAATAGGGATGAGAAGTGCTTACTCTATTCCCCACCCAGTGCCTCCAAAAATCACCCCCAGGGCCAGAATGGTCCCTGCCACTGCCCCTATCAGCCTGTTAGTGGCCACGCTCACTGCGCAGAGGAAATAGGGGGTGATTCAGCAGAGAAAATGTAAGATAAGGCCCCATGCTAATAATGTATTTATACCAATGTCTGGAAATAGTCATGGGGAGGCCCAATTCCAAATGAATTTTAAAGTGATTGTGACTGAATATGTAGATGAGCATCTTTATATCCAAATGTGGGTATTACTGCAAATAACAGATGTTGATGCTGTCTGTGTGGGATGGAAATAAGACAAGGAGAAATCACAAACCCTTAGGACCCTCGTCTTCAATGACAGGTGGCTCTTTCGGCGGGTCGTGCATGCTGCAGTCTGTTCCGGCCCAGGTGGTGTCGCAGGTGCAGGTGGCTTCATTGTTGCACACCTAAGAGCAAGCAAGAAATACAAAAAAAAAAACTCCATTAGCAACGCAAGGCAGAGCAAACCATCCCTTGAGATCAGAGGGGATGGGAATACCAGGACTCTGGGATACTGATAATGCATAATGCATATGGTTAATAATGCACTATGAAACCTAATCAAGAGAGTGCTTACTACTGACCCGGTTTCCCAGGCTGATAGTAAATATCCACAGCGGTTTTACACATTAACATATCAGCTGTTTAGCACCCACTAACACAGGACCTCTCATCAGAGTAAAGGAAAATGGAAATTAAGAAACATCAAAAACATGTTGAAGAACAGTGTAGGCTTTCATAGACCTTGTGGAAATACACTGGTGTGCAACAGAAGGCATCCATAAACATGAGTGCAACCATAATTAAATGGCATTTAGATAAAGGGAGGTTTAAAAGGTTTGCAAGGCTGGAGCACACTGTCTTAGTTTAGGAAAAAACAGGAGGTAAACTTAATTTAGAGCATTGCAAAACTTAAAACTAAATTAATTATGGCAATGCAAAAGAAAACAGCAACTAGAGAACAGGAAAGCAGAAACGATTGCTTAGTATGGTCTGAAGGAAGGTCAGAACCAACAGATTTGAGCTTCGGAATTGTTTTGTGTTTAGAGAATGTTTATGTTTTTAATTCCCTAAAGTATGGATATATACTTTGAATTCATTAAACGGTCTTCACTTTTTCAGTTCTGCTGTTCTCGAATCTTCATTAATGATCAGTTTTCACCATTTTAGTCATTTCTATTTCCAACCACTAGCCACTGATTTCATGATACCACCAACACTGGGAGGGTGAAGGGGCATGTGAGTCATGTGAGTTGTGTTTTTGAACTGTCACTTACATTAAATATTAGTTTTCTTGGGTGAGTACACAAACTGCTAATTCTGTTACATGACTTAACATTTGCCTGCACTGGGAGTGTTGGGGGGAGAGGGAGGGCCATCATTTCCACCCAGGTCAACTGTGCTTTCTTAGACTCCTGCCCACAAATGACTATGGAATTACCAGGGATCAACAGTTGCACCACTTGGGAGCCCCCTATTTAAAGTCAATTTTATTCACGGGACTCCTGTTTTTGGTTGGTGGACAAATCTGGATTAGTTGAATGTATATTAAACTAGTTTAATATTAGTTTAATATTCAACTGAGGTATTTAACACAATTGAATTTTATCTAGACGTTTTGACTAAAGGCAGCTTGTTTAAACCCTGCAAACACTTCGAAAGGCATGCCTCACTACTGCATGTTGTGGATAGCAGCATCCGATTATATCAGCACTACGACAGCTGAGCAAACAGTGCAGAACAGATATGAAGGCTTTGTACTGGGTCACACTGATACTTTGGGTGGATAAAATATGCCAGGGACAAACAACCCTCAATTTGAAATGTCTAGAAGTAAATAATATGAACATTTCAGATCTTAACATTTTCTAATCTATTTTAAGACTTTAGGATTTGCAAAAGCCCATTATTAATTGTTGACTGACATCAGTTATAGAAAAGCTGTTGTTTACTTACTTACTGTTGTTTACTCTTTATGGTTCATATGATGAATGCAATCATTTTGATATATCAATACATGACAGAAAACATAGAGGCGATGTGCCTTGTATTATTTTATTTTTGTTTCATTAAAGAAATAACTTGTTGCAAAGACGAAAGTAGTTGTGTTTATAATAGCCCGCATACTGTGTGCTGATTCTGCATACTGGACCAGTATATACTGCATATATTGATATGTCACAGCTACCGTCATGTACCATATACTCTATTATAAGGCAGGGGCATGCCTAGACTCAATTAACTGGGCATTGGGGTAGGATCAATGGGGGATGGCTGGGATGGCTGTCAGGAACAACTAGACTTTGGATGAGGTAATTTAGGCTGCATCCCAAACTGCATACAAGCATACGAAATAGTATGTAAAATAGCACACAACCATTAGAAATCCATTCAGTTATGTAGTATGTGACCTATAGAAGTGTGTGGTTTGGGATTTTAGTATGAAAGTCACACAGGTAAAAATAAATAAATAAAGTAAACAATGGATATGTTCAACAAATTAGTTTTCAATAGCATGCATAATGGTTTGTGACTGGTTGAGGTTTACATAAGCTAGTATGGTGATTAGCAATAGCTAACTAACAAACTAGCAATGTTGCTATAAAGTTAGCCTATGCTGGCTGACCGGCTAGCTAATTGGTTACAAGAGCACAATAGATAGCAATGATGACTTATTATAAGTATGAAAATGTTTTGTTACTGCCATAGCTACACTTGAATTAGCCTATATCTAGCTAATATATTAGAGGATTACATGGGCTTTAGTTTATAGTAGGGGTGCACCGATCCTATACTGATATTGGAAATTGGCCTGACACTGGCTTAAATAGCTGGATCGGCCAATCAGTAACAATGGGTCAATCCATGGGGCAATTTATTTAATTTATTAACATTTACATTTACAGCATTTAGCAGACGCTCTTATCCAGAGCAATGAACAACAATGCTTTGCAGTCCATGTCTGTTCTTCTATCTGTAGGGCTAAACACATCAACAGCTGTCAGTCTACTAAGATACTACAACCCCAAATCAGAAAAAGTTGGGACAGTATGGAAAACGCAAATAAAAAAAGAAAGTAGTGATTTCTAAATTTACTTTGACTTGTATTTCATTGCAGACAATGTGAACCCAAAATTTGTCATTTTTTTCTCTGGTCAACTTCATTTCATTTGTAAATATGCAGGTCATTCAGACCTGCAACACATTCCAAAAAAAGTGTCAATTTAGGGCTAGTAATATGGTAAATTGGTTAAATAATAATGTGATTTAAAACAGTTGATGTCAACAGGTGATTGTAATTATGATTTGGTACAAAAGCAGCATCCAAGAAAGGTCTAGTCCTTTAGGAGCAAGATGCGCAGAGGATAGCCAGTTTGCCAACAAATACGTGAGAAAATTATTGAAATGTTTAAAAACAATGTTGCTCAAAGAAAGATAGGAAGATATTTGATATCTCACCTTCAACAGTGCGTAACATAATTAAAAGATTCAAGGAATCTGGAGGAATTTCAGTGTGTAAAGGACAAGTGCGCAAACTTAAGCTGAACAACCATGATCTCTGATCCCTCAGGCGGCACTGCATCAAGAATCATCATTCATTTATAAGCGATATCACCACTCAGGACGACTTTGGCAAACCTTTGTCAAGTACCACAATACGTAGTTACATCCACAAATGCCAGTTAAAACTGTACTGTGCCAAAAGGAAGCCCTATGTTAACAGTGTCCAGAAGCGCTGTCAACTTCTCTGGGCTCAGAGGCATCTGGGATGGACCATCACAGAATGAATCAGTATTTCAGGTATTTATTGGGAAAAATGGACATCCAGAACTGTTACCAGCAACACCACAATTGCAAATGCCACAATGCAAAACCACAATGCAAAACCAAATTCTGCACACATTACAAAGTCCTGGCTGCGGAGAAAGAGGGTATGGGTACTTGACAGGCCTGCCTACAGTCCTGACCTTTCTCCAATAGAGAATGTGTGGCGCATTTTTGAAGCTCAAAATGCGACAACGAAGACCCCGTACTGTTGCTCCCCTTAAGACTTGTTTGCAGGAAGATTGGGACAAAATTACACCTGAAACACTTCATCACTTGGTGTCTTCAGTCCCTAATCGTCTTTGAAGTTTTTTTTTGGAACGTATTGCAAGTCTGAATGACAGGAAAGGATGTATATTTACAAATGAAATGAAGTTGACCAGATAAAACATGAAATATTCACTTTTGAACTATGAACTATTCATCTTTCTTTTTTTTTTGCATTTTCCATACCGTCCCAACTTTTTTTGATTTGGGGTTGTTCTAGCTAAGTTACACACCATAACAAACCTTGACAAACTTGTAAACCCAAAAGACAATAAAGAAAGTAATTCAATTCTGTTATTCTATGTGATTTTGATGTGAAGTTGGTGGTGTACAATTATTGTTTTAATAATAAATAATTCAGTTAATAGGGATGTATATTTGTTACATTTTGTAAAAAAAAACTGGTATCGAATTGGTACTCAGTGTTGGCCCATACACAAAGCCCAGGTATCAGTATTGGTATTGGAACTGAAAAAGCCGGATTGGTGCATCCCTAGTCTACAGCATCAATTGTACCCCACCCCAATGTCAAATTCACACCTATACCTTGATCTAGGGTTGAGTCAATCATACCGATCACAAGACTAGTCCTATTTCCTTAGGCCTTCAGTTCGAGTTAAGCAACCATTCCTGCTTGCCACTTTTCCAAACGGCATTTTGGGTTCAGTATCATGAAAATAGCACTAAAATTGGATAGAATTTCTTTGTCAACCTGGTCAGATTTGCTTACTACTTTTTTTCAAACTGTATGCAGCAGACTACTTCAAACACATGAAACTATGCAATTTTATCAGAGAGCAACAGATCACCAGAAGTGTGATCTGGAACCAGTGGATCTAAAATGGTTAAACATAGCTACTCACACCATGTGCAGAGCAGACACGTCCGTCAGGCCCCGAAGGACAGGTTGTAAGATTTAGGAAGGAGATGGGGAGACATTTCCGGTCAAGGCACATCATGGAGGGGCCACACGGTGTCCCATCCTCCACATAACCCAGATCAGTGTCATCATCCAAGAGGACACGGCCACCACTGACAGTCGTGGGGGGAAAAAAGAGATCCATAAACAGACAGAAGAAAGAAAGTCAGGAACGTGAGGTGACAGGCTGAGGGAAATTAGAGAGAGAGAGACAAAAAAAAAGAATGAGATTCAAGATTTTGTGCTGCTACACAAGAATATTGGTGATATTTGCTTTCACTACAGAGCTATAATTATGTATGATGTTCACAGAGTAATGGTCTTCAGTACAAATAGTGCAGACTGAAAGAACAAATAGTTTGCAGCTGACACTGACATTTTCAGATGACTAAGAAGAAGAAGCTGTTCTGATGAAACACAACATAGTTGTGTGAAAAAATAAGTACACACCATAGAAATAGTTCATTTTTAAAACATATTTAAACAACAAACACCTCATGCTCTTTAATACAGTGCCTATAGATACAGGTGATATACAGTGAAAGTATTCAGACCCCCTTCAATTTTTCACTTTTTATCATATTGCAGCCATTTGCTAAAATCATTTAAATTATTTTCCCCCTCTTTAATGTACACACAGCACCCCATATTGACAGACAAAAAAAAATTTTTTGCAAATTTATTAAAAAAGAAAAAGTGAAATATCACATGGTCCGAAGTATTCAGAGCCTTTGCTCAGTATTTAGTAGAAGCACCTTTTGAGCTAATATAGCCATGAGTCTTCTTGGGGAGGTGCAACAAGTTTTTCACACCTGGATTTGGGGATCATCTGCCATTCCTCCTTGCAGTTCCTCTCCAGTTCAGTCAGGTTGGATGGTAAGCGTTGGTGGGCAGCCATTTTTAGGTCTCCCCAGAGATGCTCAATTGGGTTTAGGTCAGAGCTCTGGCTGGGCCATTCAAGAACAGTCACAGAGTTGTTGTGAAGTCACTCCTTCTTTATTTTAGCTGTGTGCTTAGGGTCATTGTCTTGTTGGAAGATAAAACTTCGGCCCAGTCTGAGGTCCTTAGCACTCTGGAGAAGGTTTTTGTCCAGATTATCCCTGTACTTGGCCGCATTCATCTTTCCCTCGATTGCAACCAGTCATCCTGTTCTTGCAGCTGAAAAACACCCCCACAGCATGATGCTGCCACCGCCATGCTTCACTGTGGACTGTATTGGACAAGTGATGA
>JBBPDA010000105.1:4319729-4335990 GCA_037974385.1 Arnoldichthys spilopterus
TAAATATGAGTGTCACAGCAAAGGGTCTGAATACTTAGGACCATGTGATATTTCAGTTTTTCTTTTTTAATAAATCTCTAAATTTCAAAAATTCTTTTTTATGGGACGCTGTGTGTACATTACTATTTTTAATGATTTTAGCAAATGGCTGCACTATGACAAAAAGTGAAAAATTGAAGGGGGTCTGAAAACTTTCCGTACCCACTGTACCTGAACAAAACCACCAGGAAAAGTAGTTTTCCAATCTTTTATTTAACTTAAATATCAAGAGAAATTATATTCTTCTTTGGAGAAAGTAAGTACACCCTTGGCCTTAGACGCAGCATTGCCCCCTTTAGCAGAAATAATATTTTATAAACATTTTGCATAATTCTCAAGTCTCTGACACTGGCTTGCTGAAATAAATGACCACTCTTTAATGCAAAATTCCACCAGTTGAGTTCAAGATGTTTGAGGGTTTACTTCGATGTACAGTCCTTTTTAAATCCCAAACAATATTTTAATGGGGTCTGGGCTTGGACTAGGCCATTCCATAAGACAATCCCTCTAAATCTATACCACTTGTAGATGATTATGCTTTAAATGGATTCATTTGCTTAAAATAATTTACTTATCTTTTAAAATTCTTTGCCAGACCCATAGGCACTCACAACCCTTTCTCTGATAGCCTTAGAGAGTTTTTTAGATCACACACTTCCAACAGTAAAGAGAACACCAGAACCTAGATATCAGGTTTAGGTAAGACAGGATCCACCTGCAGGACGTTCTAATCAATGTCACCTAATCTGGAATACCTTCTTACTTTTTCCATGGTACTGTTTTTTATTTATTAAATAATGAAAATGACTACAAAATGTCAATTTTTCATGTAATTTGTTGAAATATAATAACCTTTATCTGTGGGCCCTGTATCAAAAAGAATTAAATGTTTGCTTGTTCAAATACACTGAAGTGTATTTACATACACTTAGTACATAGTTCTAATGTGCCGTAAAATTTAGTTCCATCCCTAACACAGCTACCTGTAATGTAATCTTCTTTGGTGCAGATCACTCGAACTCTTTCGTTTGTTTGTTCCATTTTGACAGGTTTGAACACCTCACCCATACCAAGCAACCAAAATGAATCCTCCAACAATTGTGATTCTCTACATTCGTTGCATATGCTCACATCATTCTTTTACCACAAGCTATTGCTGATAAAAGCAAAGAAGCAAAAGCATATACAAACATACTGTTATAATCATATTTGAGAAAGAGCATTACATTTGTAGACTTATATTACACCATGTGCAGTTATTATTGAACTGTTTGCTTTAATGTGTTCTTTTATTCCTAATAAAAAAGCATATTACCACAATTCATTTCATTTAAAATGGGTGTTATTTGTTAAGGTTTTTTTGTACTATATGTGTTTTCCCAACTGTAATGTTATTAAGACATAATTGAGAAAATAAAGGTACTCCAGTCCATTATGCAATGATATTATCTTTATAATTAATCATAAAGGTTTGGAAAAAAAGACAAAAATCGAGACACAATTTAACAGTTGTAAGTGAAAGTTTGAACACCCATGGTCAAATTACAAGTTTTGTTAAAAAAGTACAACTGAAGTTAATATTTCCTCTGCATGGTACAAACTTCACCATTCCACTTTTGTCCACATATCTGTACTTTTCTATTAATAATATACACTGATCAGCCATAACATTAACACAACCTGCCTAATATTGAGCAGGTCCCCCTCATGCTGCTAAATCAGCTCTGATTGTGGTGCACTGTGTCCTGACACCTTTCTATTAGAATCAGCATTTACTTTTTAAACTACAATAGCTGTTGTACAGGATCAGACCAGATGGGCTAGCCTTCACTCCCTACATGCATCAGCATGCCTTGGGTGCCTATGACCTGCTTGCCAGTTGTCACTTTTGAACACCTGGAAGACCTGCAATTCTGGACATTCTTTGCCTCAGTTGCTGAGCCATTACAATAAGGCCCTTGTCAAATTGGCCACTGTAATGAAATAACTAGACAGTGAATGTTATTCACTTTACTTGTTAGTGGTCATATGTTATGGCTAATCTGTGTTTATATTTACACAGGCCTTAATTCATGTTTTTTTCCCCCAAATATGTTACATGTAGTAAATGAATGGTAATTGCACTAAAGCATGTTCTATGTAGAAGATGTAATCATTTTATTTTTACTTAGAGACTGAACAAACCATGCTATTTCACCAGGAGTAAACAGACCTTTCCATATGACCACGAGTATCTGCAAAGGGCATTTAAAACACAATTATTATCCATGCTGACTAGATGGCCACTTGTACAGTCTAAAGGCAAAGGAGCAGGGGCTGCCCCTGGGGTCTATCTCAGCTTGTTCCAGTCAGTAGTTCTCCAGAAGAGCAGTTACATAGATTTAGGGACTCTGTGCAACTGACCTGCAGTCTATCAGTCGCCCCTGATGGTTGAAGGTGGTGGGGGTGATGTCAGCTTTCAGAGTCCCAATCCTGGGGTTTCTGCCAATGTTGGTGCACAGAAGGTACCCACAGAACACATCACTGGAGATGAAGCGAAATAGAAGATTTCACTGATGTCGCAAAACAACACATCTATATACACATCTTCAACCTGGCCTGCTATTTAAAATAAGGCACAATAAAGGACAGCCTTTAAGAAATTAGGAAATTTGCACATCTGTCTTAAATGCACAGTAATATAAACCACATGTTTTTCAAATTCTAAATGTGGTTAAAAAAAGGGTAAAAAGTGATGATGCCTGGAGAAGGATAATGGTGTTAAACTGACTGTTTGGTGCAGGGGATCCACTTTTCTCCATCTATCCCACAGTTTCCTTTCTCTGTCCCCTCTGTGTTCAGCTTTTCATAACAGTGCTTCTCTGAGCCCCCTGCCTCTGAGAGAGAGAGAGAGAGAGAGAGAGAGAGAAAGAGAAAGAGAGAAAGGAGGTTACATTGTCTCACAGTGGCATGGTTGGTAATTGCACTTCACTTAAAAAGACCCTGTTGCCCATGTTGTTGTAGCTCACTTGGACCCCAGATGTACTTGCACTGGCTCTCCCTGGTCTTACATTCACCGCCATAGCAACGTCCCTGGAATGATAAAAATGCACAGAGAGGAGGCAGATCCAGTGAAAAGCTTAAAGCTTAAAGTGATTCTAACTCCACTATGATAGATGACTTTGGATCACAACACCTGCTGGAGTCTGCATGTTCCATCACATTTTACTGTGTATGAAGCTCAATACGTCACCTGATTAAGCTGACAGGGGTAGCCATCCTGCTTATGAAGGTTAGGAGGGCACTGTAAGACAAATGATAGCTTCAGTTACATTCCTTATATCCCCTACGAACCTAGATTCTTTACATGGATACATGAATATGAAGCAAACTGAGATGTGTTAGTATGACCATTTTACTGTGCGCATGTTTGTATGTTTCACTGACAGAGAACTACTCTAAATTGCCTTTGAACTTACAGTGTTCACATTACAAAATAGTGTAATGTTGATCCATCTCCTATCAATGCTTAACAATGCCAAAGCTGCAACCAGCACAGAAAGTCTTCGAGTTGTGCTGGAAACTGGGAAATAATTATTTTCTCACACGTAAAGCCAGTTTTAGCACTGGGAAACTGAGATTCTTAGTAATACACACATTTACCAGGTGTGACTGTTGTGACCTTGACCTAAAATGCTACTTGTTGACTGTGGAATTGAATTTGAACAAAATACATCAGATATACTATGTGATCTATGTGCTTTTAAAAAAGTAGGCTGCATGTTCCAGATATGTCAGTTTCCATATGATGGACATATCTTTCAACAACCACCCAAACATTTACATTTACGTTGACTAGTGAAAAAAAGTAAGGAAGAAGTAAGAAAGTTAGGGGGGAAAAAACAAACTTACATGGTAGTCAATTTAACCCAGATAAAGTCAATCACCCAAGACATGTTTGAAGTCCATATCTTGCTTAGTTTAAATGCACTGCACCAAAGGTTTCTAATGCTCTGCTCCCTGGGTGCTTCTCAGAGCTGCCTGCTGCTTCACGTCTGCCCATGTAATGGGTTAAATGCAGAGGTCACATTTTGTTGTGGCACACTTTGCGTGACTGAGTGTGTTCACAATGACAAATTTTCGAAAAGTCACATCCAGTTCTTCATTAAGAAGCATATACTTGTCAGTGTGATTTAGGATGCAGTTTGACATACTGTGAGTCATAAAATGACTTCAATAATGTAGGCAGCCATTTCAGACAACACCAGTACTTGGATCAAATTCTTCTGTATTTATGATGGTCATGTCACAAAAACTGATTCTAAACCAACAACCCTTATTCCTGAGGTGGTCTGTAAATTCAGAAAACATTGGGATAACACAAAACATCTATTGTCTAAAGTGGATGCCCACAGTATCAAGATTGTTCATGTTTATTGTTCACAAGTCATATATCACAACCACATTGGAAAATCTGCGTCACCTTAATGAAGTAATAGTTCCAAACATGACTTAGCTAATCAAAAATTTCTGGGTTCACTTAATATAGCTGCTCACTCATGATTGTCAAAGACTTCACAGCTGTAGCTCTATGTGTGTTAACCAGTGTGTGTGTGTGCATGTGTATGTGTATGTGTGTGGTTGTGGGGCAGCAGTAACCTGTCCTGAGTCTCCTGAGCAAGTCTCAGAAATATCACAATCATTCACAGCATAGCGGCAGCTGTACCCCCGTGGAATGAACTGAGTAACACAAACGAAAGAGAGAAAAATAGATGAGCAAAGATAGAGCTGGTGGAGCCAGTACCTTTAAATATTACATTAGTCTTCTTTTTTTAGACTTTCTGAGCTACAGAGCACGTCTGAAGGATGAAAATATACTGCTTAAAATTCATCCTTCTCTAAAAGGCAGATTGCAGTATATTTTAAGCTAAAATGTACTATATACACATTAAATTTTCAGAACATCAGTATCTGTCTTTATTTCTGTTCTTTGTTTTAAAAGTCTGATTCAATTCCTGATCTGGGAAATTTGTAAAAATTCTACAGATGCTTATTACGGAAACTAAACGTTAAGTAAATGAGGCCTTACCAGACAGGTGCTGTTACAACAGGGCCCATCACTGCAGTGAGCACCATTAGACAGAGAGCACTTTTTACAGCAGTCTTTATAGCACTCCTGCAAAAGCACAAGCATACTCAAAAACGGCATCTGGCAATAATGCCATTCATGTATGTCAGTCATTCGTGCATTAAGGATTATCAGAATACATGTTACTAAGGGTAGATGTCAACACTGCTAATATCAACTCACCATCCTGGCTCCACAATCACACTCCTCTCCCACCTCCACATATCCATTGCCACACTCTGTAGCCTCAAAGAGCTGCCAACAGACACAAGACACTCCAGATATTACTTAAAAAGTCCTTAAGTCAAAGTGCTCTTGGGCATATGTGGTCCACAATCTGGACAAAAACAGTGATTGGGATTGCGAGACACCTCAAAATATTTTTAAAGTGCACCTTTAAATATTAGCCTGCATTCTTTCTACCAGTAGCGGTGCAATGCCACTATTCTTCTCCAATACTGATAATGAAACCTTTAGATTCAGCCATCATGCCAACACAGCATCACACAGTGTGAGTATGTGCTATTTTAGGCTACATTTGTTACAAGATTGGACCACATTCCTCTTTTTCCTTAAAATATTTAGCATTTTCTGCTGATATTGGCCAGATACTGATACTTATTAATATTTATAAACTATCTACAATTCAGACCAAATTATCTAAAATGTTATACCATGAATGCCTTGATTTATATAAACATTCACAAAAACACGGATTTGGAATCATTATTAGTTAAATGGCCCGTATTCTACATTTTTCTTGAAATGTTCTATTTCCTCATGGTCCAAAATTCATCCATTTGCTTTCTATCATGTGGGCCTGGTTATTTTCAAGCTTTCTGTAATATTATTAATGCCATAGAAAAATTACAATTTGAGCTCGAGTGATAGTAGTGTGTGTGTGTGTGTGTGTGTGTGTGTGTGTGTGTGTGATAAATTGGGCTGCTCAGTATAAGTACAGATCACCTTGTTGGGTCTGTTAAACAGGCAGGAAGCCCCTCCCCTGAGCAGGAAGTTTTTATAGTCGGTGATACTGCATTTGGAGAACCTGCGAGGATGCTGCACTCTGAAAAACCAAAAAATTAAGGCTAAGAGAATGCATGACAACATACAGAGAAATAAAAGTGTGCACGTGGTTAAAAGTGTACCCAGTATCTTCCATTATGCACCCCACCCATGAGTCCATGCAGCCGCACTCCTCTGGGGGATTGAAGAAACAGAACAACCTGACAAAGTTTCTTCTTAATCTAATAATAGACAATCAGTCAATGCATTTTCATGGTGTGACGTGTGCTTCTTCAGTGTTGCACTGGTGTAATGAGGCTAATCTAGCAAGTAATGGAAGCTTTTTAGCCAAATGTATGCTAAAATCATCACTTGCCTCAAACCTTCGCAAGTTATCAAATACATGTTCATATATGGTTCCTGACACTGTATGACAAACTGTTATGCATAAAAAGAGACAAAGGTATTAGAATAGCTGGAAACAGAAACCTGAAGCCATCCAAAAGTCAGAAATTTGTCTGTACTAAAGAAGTAAGCTTCAGACACCATGTATTGGCTATTCCACCAAAATTGGGTTAAAGGGACTGAGTAAATGAGATTTTTAATACTCAAGGGCCACTCATAAAGAATAGAATCACATGACACAGCTCCAGACATACTTCTCCTGATAACAGGGTCCCACTGGATGCCCAAATTCTGTGCCAAGCTCTGAGAAAGAGACGCAGCCATTGTCCACGTACTACCAAACTATGAGAACGAGAGAGGCAGAAGAACAGAGTCTCATTCATGCAGTTCCTGCACTGGCTTTTTTCTCAACTCACTATGAACTTCATGCATCCATCCTTACCTCATTAACTCCCACTCCTCGTCCTGTTGAACACACCCCGCCGATGTAGGCCACGCTACTCCGGCCATAATGAAATGTCACATTCCTGCAAAGATTTTTTTTTTTACTGCAACTTCCAGAGAAAATCCCACAGACTCCACAGTAATAGTCTGACCACTGTAGACTCACGTGAAAAGATGGACAGCATCGGCATTGACGCGGATGTTCTGCTGTCGATATTTGGAGAAATCTCTAAGCATTTCCAGAGGCTTTACACTCAAAGGAATCCGGTCTCTGTCCGTCCAGATCTCCACAGCGACCAGCACCACACGCGTGTTCAGCTGCTCTTTGAAGATCTGAGGAATAGCATATGATGTCGAAAATAAAAAAACAAAGGCTTGTATTACTGTTTTTTGCTGCAATGTTGCAACAATGTAAAAAAAAGTAATATGAACTTACAGCATCTACCAGGTTAACCACTGATTTGGCAAAGTTCCTGGTATGTTTTTTGCTGTTATGCCTCTTAAACTTGAAACAAAAAAGACAAAAAACAAACATTGCATAATCAACACACTACAAAACAAGGGTGAGCAGATTATTATATTGAATTTTATTGTGCTCCCTAGTGGACAGCAGGTGTAATATGACAAAGAGCTTGGGGGTGGTGCTAAAACCTAAAGCCACTTGGTTGTCCTAGGACATGTTTATACTCACCGTGTTGTGGTCACTGACAATCATTATTTCCAGATACTTCATTTCCTCAAACACTTTCTGGGGCACCTAAAAAAGACACTTCCACTCCATCAGCTCTCGGGTATTCTGCACAAAACTTTTTTCAACATTTACAGGTAACTATAGCAACAGACAGCACAGAAGTCAAGGGTCTTACCGCTCGTTTCCTGCGCCGTCTCAGCCAAGGCATGTCAGAGAAGATCTGCTCCTCGTCCTCCTCTTCCTCACCCTGGTCCTTGTCAGCTGAGAGGGAGAGAGAAAGAGAGACAGAGAGACAGAGACAGAGAGTGTTGGAGAAAGACAATATGAGAGAGAGACAAAGAGAGGGAGAGAAAGTAGGAGAGAGAGAGAGAGAGAGAGAAAGGGAGAGAAAGGGGGGCAGAGACAGAAAGAGAGAAAGAGAAAGAGGAAGAAAACACGAGAGAGAGAGAGAGATAGAGAGAGGGAGAGAGACAAAGAGAGATGTAACCACGGAAACAATGGTGAAAACCTTGTAACTCACCAGGATCCTTAAAGACTGATAATGCTGTACAATCTTACCCAGGTCAGCAGGGTCATGGCCTATACGCAGTGAAGAAGTCCGACGCAAGGTGTGGGGTCGAGATTCTGTCTCCTGTAGGTCAGAGTTCAAACCATGCAGACTGAAATTTGCCTTTTCTGTTAAGATATGTAGAAAATATCTGTTCAAAAGACACATGAACACTATGACTATGGCCTATTTAAAAAAAAGGGGCACTACGTAAAGCAATTAAACACTGACAAGCTCTTACTTGGATATACCTTAAGTACACATCTTCTGTCTACATTCATTGTCCATTTTATAAGCTCCACTGACCGTAAAGGTGCACGTTATTTACAATTACAGTCCATCGGTTTCTCTGCATCATGTGTTAGCCCCTTTTACCCTGTTGAACAGAACAAACACTTTTACATTACATTCTACAGCCTGTAATTGTAAACTATGTGCACCTAAAATGGACAATGACTGTAGTCAAGACAGTCCGTGTATAGTGAGCAGAAATGGACCCTATGTTGTGTAATCAGGGGCTCTAATATTACGGGGTATTTATATTCGTGTATAAACAAAGATGTGATTAAGTAGAATGAAATAGATAGAAAAGGGGTATCCAGACACTATATTAAAGGTTAAAAATAAAGATTGCTGCAAAAACAAAAATCTTCTTGAGCAAACTGCAACCAATATAATTCTAAAATGTTCCTGTTTGGGAAGATTTTATATAAGTGATAATTATGGTGAAGCTGAGCATGCTTCCTCAAGTTCTCAGGGAAAACATTATTAAACAACACTTGAATAGAAAAAGTACTAGCTAAGTCCTTAAACATCCTGATAACACACAAGAAAAAAGTTAATAGAACCACAAATAATCATCTCCAGACAGATGCACCACCAAGATAAGGAAGGTAAGAGAGAAGTCAGCAGTCATTTGAAAGAAGTTTTAGACTGACTTGAAAGCAGCAGGAACAATGGTTACAGAGAACATTAAACAATGACCTGCTCCACAATCATCTCCATCCCTATACAAATAAGCAACAAAAAAAATAAAAGAAATGAAAAAAGTGCATCTAAAATTAGTACATTTAGACAAATCAGAACAATCTGAACAAATGTGCAGCCAGGCAAATCAAAAATGGAATTCTACAACAATAATTTAGCTTGTAATGCTTGCATTTTGAATCCCCAGAACACACCCACACTGTAGTATGGAGGTGGGAGTATCATAATATGGGACTGCTTCTCTTTCAACAATGCTGGGACATTACACAATATCAACAGAATCATGAATGAGTTGTACCAGGACATATTAGAAGATTATTTCATTTCATCTGCCAAAAAAGAAAGAAGACAGATATTTGGCAAGACAATGAGCCCTAAAATACAGAGAAAATTTCTAGCTAGTCAGTCTCCTCGCCAACATCGGCTTTGCAACAAACTACTTCTTTCATTAGTTTGACATGTCCAGATCCTTTATTTATCACTTTAATTTTAATAAACTTTGTCAATGCTTAAGTACAAAGTCAAAAGCATCATGTGTATAAAACGTCAGTGTATGCACTGGAAGATGTCTTGTGGAGATCCTCACTTGTCCAGTTCATCATATCCAGAATCTAAGGCAACACTTGTCCAGTTGCCTTAGATTCAGCTCTGCTGGATATGCACAGGAAGAATAGTAAATAACAAAAAAAAAGTGTCTTTAGTATTTGATTCCCCTCACTGTTAACCAAAAGTCACTACAAGTCTATTGTTACTGCATAATGAACTGAGGACCATTAGGGAGCTGAGAAGGTTGTTGAGCCATTTAAACCAAAACTTATCAGACTCTTAACAATCTGGTGAAAAGCAGCAGCTCTGTACAGTATCTGGTAAATGTAGGGTACTGCAATCATGGACCAAAAAATGAATGAGTAGCTTTGTAAAAGTGAAAAACAATGTTTCTATTCCCTCTGCAGTTTTATCAAAAATCTACAGCTATAAATAACTACATTGGTGCTGCTAAAGCAGGTTATTTTGAATTGTTTATCATATTGTCATTACTGATGCTGAAAGTAAAAATATCTGAATTCATTTACCGATTAACAAATGTTTACCACCGGTAAAATGAATACCCCCTTTACAGCACAATACTAATGAGAGACTAGGAATCCAGTTCTGTCAGCCTACAGTGGGGTGCAAAAGTCTGAGACCACTAGTAGAAATGCTTCTATTTTGCATTTTTTTTGTAATTATTAAATTATTATAAAAATTATTGTAATTTCATTTGTTTGTAATTTTTCAATGCAAACAAATATAAATGAAATCTTAAAATGTGACATCAGATTAGAATTTCTCAATCTTTGGCACTGTGTATAATGTGCACTCAAGCTGGCGGGAACTTCACAAGCTGATGAGCTAATGAGTAGATCAGATCTACTCGAGAGTCATCTAAGCATGTGCTTCATCAAAAGGGAGAAAGACAAAAAATTTTTTACATTTTCAATGCAAATTCCTTAACATAGCTTGAAAATAGCAACATATAAACAGGTGGTATCTTTTTCTTTATCCTTTTACTTCTCATAACTTCATTTTCTAAATTCAAAAACTTGCTTTTGGTTATTTCTGGCTTTACATAAAAAACTAATCCCAGATGTACAACGAGTTCTCTGAATTTTGGACCCCACTGTGTAGATTCATGAGCACTACAACAAAAATGACAATGACAAAAAAAATTGACCACAACATGAAAACTTTGTACAACATAATAATTAGGAACAATTTTTCTTCCCAATTATAGTGTTCTACATGGTGCACTGGAATTTTCAATAAAACAACTAGTGATCAGGTGTAGGTTTTTAGTCATTATTTTACCGTAGAGTGAGTCTGGTTCAGGGGTTCGATGAGATAAACATACAGCCCATCGTCGAACATCCCACTGTGAGAAGAGAATGGAAGCAAGCAGAAAAGACAAGATACGAAAGGTCAGAAAAAGCAGGATTAATAATTTTTACACATAAAATGCAGCGATTGCTATCATAGCCTGTATATGTGTGTCTATCCTGTCCCTCTGCCTCTCTCTGTGATACACAGCCACACACTAACACCATGACATTCAAACCCTTTCATGCACTCCACCTGCCATCTGGCCTCACAGCAGTGTGTCTCCAAACACACAAACACAAGCAGGCATGGGTCTCGCACACACACACACACACACACACAAACGGACTGAGAGTGTGTCTTACCGAAGACCATTGCAAGTTGACAGAGCCACTCGAGAGGCTTGGTTCCCTCTCACTCTACCATGGTAATAGCAGTGTTCCCCTCCCTAAACACATAAACACACAATTAAGCATAGTATTTGATTTATTCTGAAATCTGACTGATTTAATCACCCTGAACCTTATTCCATTACTAATCAAATTATACTTTATTTCAATCATACTCATTCCATCCCTGACTCAATCATATTGCTGAATCATTCTATGCAGTTTTCACTATCGCTTAGGTGTGTGTGACCCAAGACAGGCCCCCCATCAAGGCCACAAATTATATCAATAATGTTGTATCAGCATTTCTGGAACATGCCACGCTGGTTTCCACACATCAGCGCTTCCAAGCTGGCATATTTACACCATTATCCTGCGGCAAGCTGGTCACAAGACTGAAATATTTTACAAGAGTATAAAAACCTTTTCCTTTAGTTACTAATCAGATGGGGTAACGAGTTGTTCATGTGATGTCTCTCCCATCTTAATCACACTGCTCAACACTTTTAAAAACTGTCTTGGCTCAATCTCTTAAATTTATTGCTCTTTTATTACATATCTGAAAGCTGTTCTGATGTCTGACTATGATTTTGGCCGCTTGCCCATTGTGAATCATCACATTTTTCTGAGGGGTTTCTTTAATGGGCACACAAAATCAGAGTCCGCTCTTTCGTTGATTTCATTTCCAGTCAAAACATTAGGAAAAAAGTAGAAAACTGAATGGAAATTAATACAAAAGTCTCAAATAAATGGATCAGTTATTCAGTATCTAGTGAGTGCACCTATAACTTTTATTACAGCTTCCATTCAGTTTCAATCATTCTGTTTTTTTGATGCTCCCTATCTCAGTTGTTCTGTTTCAGGGTTTTATTGTGAATTTTCTCGATTTTCAAAATCTACATATTCTATCAGATCGTCAGTATTGTGTCATCTTCTCACAGTGGAAGAATTGAAAAAAATATTTATTGATTTTTTCTTATCTGAAGCTTTAAATGCTGTTGATCTCATGAACATTTTTGGTGGTTTGTTAGGTCCTACATGGTTGTTAGGAGTTTGAGTTTCTCATTGAATCAATTAATGAACTCTAGCATTTACACTTATTTTCTTTTGTCATCCCCCTTACTTTCAAAAGTCATAATTTTATAACTGATGTCCACAGAAATTCAATTCAATTCAAGTAAGCACTTATGGATATGATATTATGGACAGAGGTATTTATGTAATTTTCTGTTAAATGTATGATTCCTGCTTTTTCTAACTGAATAATGGCCATTTAAACTGAAAATAAAATACACATAAGGGTGATCTTTGACTTTTGCATAGTACTTCATTTGTGCATCTTACCTTTGATAAAACTGGTTTGTCTTTCTCATAGTAGATCTCCACATAATCTGAAGAAAGCAGATCACTAGAAAATAAAATAATTCAAGAGATCATCCCCAGTAAGAATAAATCTTCAACATATATAGTATAAGTATTGTTAAAAGAATGGTTCAGTGAAAAATCAAATGTACTTAATTTTCCTCTTACCTCAGGTGTAGATGATCAGCAAGGACATGTTTAAAAATTCTGAATCTTAGTGATGTAACTGTGAGGGTTAATTTAGCTAACAAACACTAGATGTCAATAGTCACCCACATTATTTTATTTAAAAACACTCAAACCACATCTAAATATTCATCTTTGTTCAATCTTTTGTTAGGAACATTAGTCTCAAAGCTCAAAGACATGAAATTTGAACAACAAACTACCTTGACTGATCAGCTACATTTGGTAAGCTGAAAACAGTTAACGATTTTTTTTAATACAAACAATTCCTTTAAATGCAACATTTTTCGAGCTAATGTTGATCTGCCGCACCTGTAGCATATAGTCAATTACCACCAAAAACAATTTCAGTTTTCATTCATGCCATTGGCAGATGCACTTTTCCAGAGTGACTAGAATCATGTTACAGATGCAGGGGAATGTAGTGTTTGGAGTCTTGCCCATGGACTATTACTGATGTACAGTGGGGGGCTTGTCTGAAGAGGAATTGAACCCCAGTCTACTGTATGGAGGTGTTACCAGCCTGCTACACCAGTTTCACTTATTTCAGTCTATTTAATAAAGCATGTTGACTTAGAATCTGTTTTCCTGTTCATTTCAATTTAAGTGGATATGCATATAAATTGCTATCTGTGGAAATTGACTGTGTGATAAAGATGCAGACAGAGATTAGGCTTAAAGTTTGGGAGTATACTTTTAAATTCTGACTAACTGTCCACATTAGTGCAGGTTGCATACTATCTATTTCAGTGCTCCGATTCCATAAAAAAAAAAACCTCAGACATTGCAATGACTCACTCCTATTCAGACACACTCCCGCTCACCACCCACAAGCACATACATAAACTACAGCCACAGACACACACTGAAACACCCCAAATCCACAAACCACCCCAAGGTTTGATTCTCTACATGTAGTCTCTGGTAGATGTTCTTCTATTTTCTCTTATCTGTTCACGCAAGAAAGTGATATATGCTAAGCTCTGTTATACATTACTGCTATTCTACACAATATGAACAGCCTCCTACAGCCTCAAATAAAATGGGCATTCTCAGTCCCTCCGAATGTACCCCCCTTCCCTTCACACTGACACAAATAAAACACACACATCCCTCCACCTACTTGTTTAGTGCAAGATCCAGAGTAAAAGTGGAACCGAAGGCATCCAGCTGGAAGCTCGCCTGGGCCAAGTGAATAGCCTACGGGAGTTCATCAGACAAACAGGGATGTGCTGAGACTTTTTTATCCACAGAGATACACATATACAGAGGTAGGCAGAGTAGTCTAAACCTGTATTTAAGCATTGCTCAGTTCAGTTCAGATTAATTAATCACATGTATGTTAACGCTGGGTCAACAGTACAGCGAAATGTGTGGGATGAGAAGAACCAGTAAACTTAGCAGTAAAAACATGTAATATATGGAAAGAATACAGAAATATAAAAGCAGCATAGGAAGGGCTTGATACTCATAGGATTTGTGCAATGAGAAGTATCAAGCCCCAGTGTCATCAATGAAATTCTCAAGTCAATGAAGACTCAAATACAGGTAAGTCAGTAAAAACAACTCTAGCAAAAGTTTAAAGGTATTGGATAAAACACTCAGTTGCTTATAGAACTATAGTGAAATCCACATAAGAACATGTGTTTTGGGATCTTTTTGATCTAAAATAAAATGCTGAAGTGAAGTGAGAGGTGTGAGAAACAGCACAGTAGTTAAGGAGCTGAACAAAAAGGACAGAAATTCACCCAAAATGTGTATATATATCAAAGGTTAACACTAGTCCCCTCACAGCAGGAAGGTCCTGGGCTTTCTGTGCAAAGTTTGGGTTTCTCCCACTGCCTTGAGGTTTAGGTTGAATTAATTATTTAAATTGCTCATAGGTGTGAGTGTGTGTGTGTATATATATATATATATATATATATATATAAATGCCATTTTGGATGGGAGGTTCATTTGTGTCCTACTAGTTCAGTCAGTTAATTTATAATGGTATTATAATTTTAAAATACTTAGAGCAGAATGCTGTACATGTAACTGAGTCTGTATAACTAGTTACTACACACTTCTTGATATGCACAACAGCATAAACCTTTGCATATATAGGTGGCATGTAAAAATAGCCACCTTAACAAACAATCTGAACACAAAACCCACATGAATCAACATCATAACTTTCCCGCTGGGAGCATAAAACGAATACCTCAAATTACACTTTTCTGCTGTTTTGACCCAAAATGCTGCATTGGCAGCATGAGGCTGGTGGTGTGCACTGCAAGCACCACCCCCCCAACCTCTATCCCTGCTGGGGGGAAAGTGCTACTTTTGCGAAAAAGGATGTTGGGGTTGAAGGGAGGGGAGGGCGGCGGACCACGTTCGGCTTCGTGCACTGGGCCCCGTGATGTACACAATGCACCATTCTCAGCAGCTGCTGAGGAAGAGAGAGGGAGGAAGGGGGAGCACTTGCAGGTTTTTTTTGCCTCACTACATAAAGTGCTCAACCAGCATTCCGTCTCACACACACACACACACACACACTACAGTGTCTCATGCTCTTTCTCTCACACATACATATTCAACGTCACACACTTTCTCTAACACAGACTGCAGACATCAACCCTTTCACACAACACTCATGGTCACACTCCCCCCCTCTCTCTGCTCTCAGCTACTCCCATCTCACCTGGCCCTCAACCTGGTTACGTGTGCGTGTGTCCAGGTCATGGTGATTGCTCTCCCCCTCTTCGTTCAGGTAGTAAATGAGGCGTGATGGGTAAGTGAGGGCCACCTCATGCTCTCCCCTCGTCCTGCCGGCCTCACGCTCCTTCAGCTCCTCCTCATTCTGCTTGTGGGGGGACACTGCAGGGACATGAAGCGGCACCGACACACGCTGTTAACTCTCGAACAGGAAGCCCGTCAATTATACATGAAGGGGGAGAGAGCGCAAGAGAGGGAGAGAGACAGAGGGGAAAAGAGAGAGAAATAGGGACAGAGAAACAGAGAGAGAAGACAATACAGAGAGACAGATACAGAGAGAGAGAGAGAGAGAGAGAGAGAGAGAGAGAGAGATGGAGAGAGAGAGGCAGAGAGACAAAGATAGAGGGAGATACAGAGAAACAGACAGAGAGGGAGAGACACACAGAGAGAGAAGAGAGAAGGAGAGAGAGACAGAGAGACAGAGAGAGAGAGAGAGAGAGAGAGAGAGAGAGAGAGAAGAGAGATGCAGAGAGAGAGAAGAGAGA
>JBBPDA010000105.1:4342540-4363126 GCA_037974385.1 Arnoldichthys spilopterus
GTTATTTCTGTGACCATTGTGAGTTTTTCTTTCATTGACTGAAGGGTACCAACAATTTTGTCCACGTGTGTATATTCCGTAAAGTAACTTGAGTTAAAAAAATTCAGTCAGGGGTTTTCAACTCTGCTTCAACTTTTTTTCTTGCTCACTCCACTTTTAATTGCCAGGTTAAGCTGGTGTGTTTGAGTGGAAAAATTAACAAACTGTGCTGGACATTGAAACTCTACTGGAAGTTAATAATCTGAAGCCTAGAATACATCAGTGTTGCTAAATGGATGATGTTAAAGCAGATCCAGGAGCAATCTGTCTAAAGCCTACCTTGGGTCATTGTAGCTATGAGGATGATGTCGAAGCACATCCTGGAGGAACCTCTCCATCAGACTTCCAGAGGACACATTTGACCTTGCAGCCCGCACTACCTCCCTGTGCCTGGTGCTCAAAATGTGCTGCAGAATTTCACATAAAAATGCAAAGAAAAATACTCCAGTGAATTAACCCACCCAACATCAAAGTTGAAGAAGGGTTAGCCTGACCATCTAAATTGCATCCACTTTAAAAGTTACCAAGCTCAAATTCTTTGTGTTTATTCTTTATTCTGCATAAAAAAAACAAATGAGTGGATAATAAATTTAAGACATACAGTATCTCAAAAGTGAGTACACGCCTCACATTTTTAAAAATATTTTATTATATTTTTTGCCCTCAAAATAACTCAACACACAACCATTAACGTCCAAACCGCTGGCAACAAATGTGAGTACACCCCTAAGTGAAAATGTCCAAATTGTGACCAGAGTGTCAATATTTTGTGCGGCCACCATTATTTTCCAGCACTCCCTTAACTCTCTTGGGCATGGAGTTCACTAGAGCTTCACAGGTTGCCACTGGAATTCCAGTCCTCTGTGACGACATCACAGAGCTGATGGATGTTATAGACTTTGCAATTCTCCACCTTCCATTTGAGGATGCCCCACAGATGCTTAATAGGGTTTAGGTCTTGGCCAGTCCGGGGATTTGGGTCATTATCATGTTGGAATACTGCCCTGCGGCCCAGTTTCTGAAGGGAGGGGATCATGCTCTGCTTCAGTACAGAGTAAGTGTAGCTCCCCAGTGCTGGCAGCAGTCATGCAGGCTCAAACCATGACACTCCCACCATGCTTTACGCTTGACACCATCTGAACCAAATAAGTTTATCTTGGTCTCATCAGATCACAGGACATGGTTCCATTAATCCATGTCCTTAGTCTGCTTGTCTTCATCAAACTGTTTGCAGGCTTTCTTGTGAATCATCTTTAGAAGAGGCTTCCTTCTGGGATGACAGCCATGTAGACCAATTTGATGCAGTGTGTGGCGTATTGGTCTGAGCACTGACAGTCTGACCCCTCATCCCTTTAACCTCTGCAGCAATGCTAGCAGCACTCATACATCTATTTTCAAAAAACAACCTCTGGATATGGTGCTGAGCACATGCACTCAACTTCTTTGGTTGAGAACACAGTCCTGTTAAACTGCTGTATGGTCTTGGAAACCGTGCTGCAGCTCAGTTTCAAGGTGTTGGCAATCTTCTTAAAGCTTAGGCCCTCTTTATGTAGAGCAAAAATTATTTTTTTCCAGATCCTCTGAGAGCTCTTTGCCATGAGGTGCCATATTGAACTTCGAGTGACCAGTATGAGAGAGTGTGAGAGCGACCTGAGACCTTGTAATGCTAACAAGTCACATGACAACGAGTAGGAAAAAAAGCTAATTTGGCACAATTTGGACATTTTCACTTAGGGGTGTACTTTTGTTCACAGTGGTTTGGACATTAATGACTGTGTTGAGTTATTTTGAGGGGACAGCAAATTTATGCTGTTATACAAGCTGTACACGGATTACTTTAAATTGCATCTTCAGTGTTGTCCCATGAAAATATTTACAAAAACGTGAGCGGTGTACTCTTTTGGGAGATACTGTAACTATACAGTAGTTCAGTACTTCTTTACTGTTTTCTTCTTTGCTTTTAATATGAGAAGAGCACGATACATGCTGAAATTATATTTACTTGTGATTAATACATACTTGGGTCTGGAGAGGAGCAATATTATACAATACACAAGGAGAAAGGCCTAAAAAAGAATAATGAAGTTATGTACCTGTTCTACGCTGTTATAGAGAACCTGACAGCAGCTGCAGAAGCCTTGCCGCTGGGAGGTGTTTGAAGGACCAGGAATTGGCTGTTCCCCCCCACTGGTCCTATATTGTAAATAAAACAAATATGTACCAAATTATGAATTTTACATGTGAACAGTTCATACTAGGTAAGCTACAGTATTCTTACTAGAAATTTATAAGGACAGAATGGGCTGCTCATTTGGAATAATACTGTTAGCCCGTGGAGTATTTGACAAAACAACAGTTTTCAGTGTTCACCATAAAATGTAAGGCCAAAGTGGAGGGCTGTCCAGTGCAACTCCTTCAGCTCCTTTCCAACTGCCTAGTCTAAAGTTTTCTGACTAAATTGAAATATCCTGCTTTGTAAAATACCCCTTGACCCCTTAAAAACAATAATAACAATAACAATGTTGAGAATATAACAATGCTAGGAGTAGATTAACAACAAAAGAATAATAAATACAGTTTTCGTTTACAGTCAGCATTTGCAATATTAAAAATATTGTCAGCAATAAAAAAAGTTTAAAGTTGGATCAATTCAAACATTTGCTCAAATTCATCAGTCTGCTTTCATCAGCAGTCACTAGCTACAAAGGCATCCACACATGCCCATGCCACAGAAGCTATATATTCACAAATCAGTTCCCCCCAAGACCTTATACTTAATTTTTAGACTATTATTATTTTTGTTGTTACTAATACTACTACTGTTTAAATAAAACTCACCTGTTGGTCATGTCAGTTTGCTCCCTATCTGCATCTACAAAAATGATAATAAACATGAGAATTTAGACTCAGTATTCAGAGAAAAGCCATATAAACACCTACGAAAGATCTTTCGAAGTAACTGTCTTATTAGAAAGTGAGACAGATCAATTCCATACATACTTTTAGCAGTGGGTGCAGATCTCTCCTCCAGAGGCATAGTACTGTCTGAAAAGTGACGCACGAGTAGTAAACATTTTCATCCGCCTGTCCTCATAACGACACGATTGCAAATATCCCAACTGAGGAGCACAGTTCACTCACCTGCCAGGAGGAGAGGATGCGCGCTTTACAAGGCAGGAAGATCACATCACTGCATATGAACCATCTCACATAGCCACGTGGGATAGATTTCGCATCTAGAGAACAGAAAGGAAAATATGACTGCCACGTTTTCCCCTACACTTGCAGTAGCTTTCGTCCAACATTCTCCAACATACTAACGCCTTAAAAGCACGCGTCTAACCAGCAAGATTTGCGAACGTCAACATAATTTGCTTTGCAGCATGACTGCTGTCATTTGTGACCCCCAGTCAAATTGGCAAACTACCGCTCAAGTTCCGTTTGCATGGCTGGAGTCGGCTAGTTAGCCAGCCAGCTAATCTCGGTTATTCGGCCTGCACGCGCATCCACATTGGTTAGCTCACGCTTCACACTTAAACACATCTTCACGGCAACAACGGTCTCCGAAATGCTTTAAAAATCTGTACAGCAGGGATCACCGCTGAGCTGGGCCTCGAACTGAAATGTTCCGGCCACACAGCAAACTTAGCAGCTAGCACTTAGCATGGTGACGACGTGACTGGCGACTTATTTATTTTGTGAATTTAATTGGCGTCCGTTACAACGAATGACAACAGAGGAACTCGGTCACTTAACTATACATATGCGTTATGTATGGACGCTGACAAACTGCGGTTTTCAACATGCTCATTTCTCTTTTCACCTGACTGAAAATGTTTCTCCTGTCACATCCCATCGGCACCCGTATTTGGCGCAGGGCTCCTCGGTGTGACGTCAACTGAAAGCGCGGGAACCCGCCCTTTTCCTGAGAAGCTGAAGCTCAGCAACTACACGTGTGCAATTGACTCAAATGTGTTGTAAGTGCAGCGTCTATGGAAATTGTTTTAAGAAGACCAAACACCAAAAGTCACCCCCACCCCAATGGAATCTCTAGTTATACTATTTATTCCAGTTCACCGGTTCAAGAGGATAGCCCATCTTTCACCCCTAAATGAAAACACCATGTGAATTTTAAGTGCCATTTTATTATGTAATGCTTTGACATGTTTCAGATCTTGTTGAATGCGGCAACATCCACAGACTGTATGTGATCCTCAAAGGCAGTTATCAGCTCCTCCAGCTGATCAGTTCCCACCTTGTCGTCTTCTACCACACAAGCGATCTGCAGCTTCTTGATGCCGTAGCCAACAGGCACCAACTTGGCTGGAAAAGAAAGATGTGTAAAAAATATTTACACCTGAATGGTCATATTGCTGAATGAAGCATTTGATACCAGAATATTTAAGACTAGAGAACTTACACTGGCCCCAAACCAGACCGTCCAGTTCAATGGTGCGCACGCACTCCTCAAGTTTGGCCATATCCGTTTCATCATCCCAGGGCTTGACGTCCAAAAGGATGGAGGACTTGGCGATAAGAGCTGGCTCTGCAAGAGCATTAAAAACACAAGACATGTAAACAGCAAAATCCACAGCATGGAAGAAGCAAAACAGTTTCTGATAAACTGTATCCATTGCATGTATTGGCTAAAAGATTATACTAGCTTAAATATGCAAAAACCTTGAATTGAATTTTCACTTTCATTGCAGATTCAGTGTAGGGTCAATGACCTGCCCTTGTTCATTTAAATACTGTTGCAAATGTGGTTCCATCTGTAAAATGGCCAAAGTGAAGTGAATGCCTGAAAGGTCATGGTGGCTTTTAACCACTTGCCATGGTAGACAGAAGACAAACATACTTTTGGACTTCTTTGCATTGTAGGCCGCTAGCCTTTCCTCCTTGATCTTCTTTGTCTCTTCATCCTAAGAAGGTGGGGTAAAAATATAGGTTTAGACAAATAAAATCCTAAAAAAAAAAAAAGAAAAAAGACCCCTTTACCCAAAGTCTGGTAATCAGGGAAGCAAAGGGTCCATCACAACATCAGTCGAAAGATGGTGAGAAAATCATCATACAACCAGTAGGTATAACTGACAGCATCATGACATGCAACCAAACTAACCTCCTCCTCATCAGAGCCAAACAGATCAATGTCATCATCGTCATCATCTTTATCAGCAGGAGGGGCTCCACCAGTTGTGTCCTCCACACCAGCAGGTCCATACTGACCTAGGGGCTTCTTCACTCCAGGAAGGCTAAAGCATTCAGAGAAAAGAGTGTAAGTTCTACATACATAAATGCATACACATGATAGGTTAACCATGTCAAGTGCATCAGTGTTTAAAAGATTGTGCATCATCAGTTCAGGCGAAAGATGGTGATTAGAAACTCATCATATGCAGAGGAATAAGGAATCATCTCGAGAGTCAGTGAGATTACCTGTTTTTCTCCTTTTGGTAAGACTTGATGTGGTTGTACCAGCGAAGGGCATGGCAAAGGTCAGCTGGGGGGGCACCAGACAGAGCATCAAACACAGCTACATCAGCCTGAGATGGCACATACCTGAGACAAAAAGGGAGAATGGCAGCCTGGCATAAACATAAGGAATGCAGTTCTTCTATACATGTTAGGGGCTTGAAATGCATTCATAGAACTCCCAGTACATAAAAACCGATATGAAATGAGCGCAGCACTCATGCCAAACTTGCATTTTAATTATGCCACAGAGAAGATGATCGGATAACTTTAAGAGAACAGTTGGGAAAAGGCAGATTAAAATACGAACACACTTTGCCACAGACAAAGACTTACAAACATTCCAAAACATGTATAGTCCACCTTTTAGTGATTTTTGAGAAGCCTCGACCCAGTTTAACTGACTACACAGTTGCCTGAAGCCCACACAGGCAACGGAACATGAAAGAATGAGCTAACAAGCCAGCTTCCACCCAAAAAGCGCATATAAACTACCTTTTCACGACTCACCCCTCGATATAGCTTTTGTTTGCCAAGAACTCGTTCAGGACCTTAAGTCCAGCAGGGGTTTTTAAATCACCGAAGCCCATAGTGAAACCTGATGAAATGCTCTCGTGAGCAGACGTCGGACTCTTGGCTTGGAGGAAGAGCGAAGGACCGAGAAAAGGCCACGTAAAAGCCTTTATACCGCTGACGCCTTGACTCCTCCTCTTTCAGCTTAAACCACATAGAGATATATTTTGCCTCAAAAACGCAACATACCAAGCACTGTTAAAGTAATGAAATACAAAGTCTGATACTGAAATAAACGGCTCAATGCACATGAAACATTTTATATTAAAAAGACACGTGGCGTAAAGAAATTGTCTGTAATATTGGGGCAAGAAACAAAAACATCGTGTGCTTTTATTATATTTAGGCAACTGGAACAAAAATGGATGTGAAAACGGCACTTGGAAATAAAAGCTATTTAACGCTGTATTTTCATAATAATAAAAACAAATAGATTTTTTAACCGAGAAACATGGCCGTGCGACGGATGTGACGTCTAAGGCCATGGGGCAAAACCATAGCGCAGCGTTACATACTATTTTAAAATAATAGTTGTTTTTAAACTACAGACGCATGTAAAATAGCAATATAATACATTTGGCTATTCGAGTATTTTTTATTGTTGTTTTTCATTTTCTTTCCTTCTTCACACGCCCGCTTGAATCGGCAATTTCCGTCCCCATGTCCGAAATCCTCCGAAAACAGCCCCGTAACTGAATGCACTGACTATAGTTCCGCTGTTGTGGTCTAGAAGGCCAAATAGCGTCAAGGTAAGGAATAATAACAGTTTTACCTGCGTTTCACGGCGTCTAACTGTTTACTGTTGAGGTGAATATCCAACTGAGAAAGTACAGACATGTTTAATGTATACACATCATGGAAAACGGAGAAATGTTCTCTCTGTCCTTGATTTGACCAGCAGCGTAGCTTGTTAGCTAGCCGGGCTAAGTGCACATATACTGTTAGTTCAAGAAGTCAAAATGCCGATATGTTCACGCTTACAAGTGGCACTAATATTGTATTATACAAGCGTGTGTTTATGTCGAATATGCATTTAATAAAATAGCAATGTTTATTAACCATGGCCATGTATTCTTTGTGAGAACATATTGTAAGTTGTTGCTGTCTCGCTTCTAGTTTGCATTTACCAACAGCACAGCTTGACAGCAAAGTGCTCTCTGATCAGTACATTGCAGCATTTGGTTAATTTTATTGTGTACATAAGGTCACTTTGTTACAGTTTATTTATAGCACCGGGTATGTATCTCCAGCTGTTTTGCACAGTGCACCCACAATAGCAGCTAGTGGTCTATATGTTAAATGTACTGATATTTTCCTTCTGTTTTCCACCACAGTCATGTTGCGTTTACCAGCTGTTGGCCGAGCCCTAGCTGGGGCGGCCCACTCCAAAGGATGCCTTCCCACCTCGAACAGTGGTAAACCTATATATATATATATATATATATATATATATATACATATTGCACACCATTGCCTGCTGATAGAAATCATGCACACATGGCATTTCAAAGTCAAAAGGAGGACAAACCTGCATACTGTTTTAAACATATGTCTTCATCTTAAAACACTGCTCCTCTATTGCAGTAAAGAGGGAATATATTTTAATATTCTTGCATAATATCCTTTTTTGTTGCTAGCCATAAAGTATTTGCCCCTTCCTGAGGGCTTTCTTGATCTTAATCACTGTAATTTGTCTGCTGATGACACATTTTGAAAATTGGTGCTGCCTTTAAAAACAGCACCTAGCTTAACACCAGCCTTTTGTTGATTACAGTAATGACCTCTGTCCGAGCGTCAAGTAATTTGGTGGAAGTGTTTGTAGATGGCAAGCCTGTGATGGTGGAACCAGGGACAACAGTACTTCAGGTGATGATGCTATGATTAGCTATACTGTATTCAGTCATTTTGAACATGCAGTGTGTTCAGTCATTACTAAATAAAAACGTTTCCATTTAACTTCATTTTCTCAGGCCTGTGAAAAAGTTGGAGTGCAGATTCCTCGCTTCTGCTACCATGAGCGTCTGTCTGTTGCAGGAAACTGCAGAATGTGTTTGGTGGAGATTGAGCGAGCGCCAAAGGTAACATTTTCATAAGGAACATTATCAGTTATGTGGGCCTTGTTTGCATTTACTGTCCTCTGGTTTCTTTTTAAGATTTATTCAGAAATAAAAAACACAATACACACAATTGCATTATTTTTAGTTGTGAGAATTCCATGATCATACACATAGTGCAAATAATCTGCTTGTGCACTAACATGACAATAAACTAGGGATGTCTTCATTTGATCCAGAGTATCAGTATTGGGTAGATACTGGTCCAGAACCCTTGATCAAATATCGGAGGGAAGAAAACATAAGCTTCAATATGCACAGCATGTCGTGATGACAACAGTGTAGTTGCCAATTAGTCGTATGAGTGCTGTTGTGATACATGTGGCACTATAACCATGTCCGGGTCCAGATGCTCTTTCAGATCCTTAAACCAACCAAAACTGTACAGTTAGCCTATAGCACACCCAATTTTCTGACACAGTGCTCCTTTTTATCACCTTAAACATGCAAAAATACACTTGATTTCACACAAATGACTAACAAAACGACTTGACTTTATTATTATTATTATTAGTAGTAGTAGTAGTAGTAGTAGTAGTAGTGGTGGTGGTGGTGGTGGTGGTGGTGGTGGTGGTGGTGGTGGTAGTAGTATATGGGGGATAGCGTTGATTCCTAGGCATGAAGCTTGTGGCACGAGCAGTACTTGTAAAGTATAACTCTTTATGCCTTTATTTTCTGAAAATATCACCTGTTCCTTACTGTGTAGCCTGTGGCAGCATGTGCTATGCCGGTCATGAAAGGATGGAATATTCTTACAAACTCTGAGAAGACACGTAAAGCCAGGTATGATGAGTCATATTTTGCTTTTAGCATTCCAGGCATCTTTACTAATGTTTGCTAACTTTTTCTAGTATTTACACTTTTTGTGTATTGCACCTTGTAGAGAGGGAGTCATGGAATTCCTTCTTGCCAATCACCCTCTTGACTGTCCAATCTGTGACCAAGGAGGAGAGTGTGACTTGCAGGTAGTGACATTTTTCGGGCTATTTCATTTCATTTTTAATTTTTACTTTCTTTGTTGCTTCACTACTCAAACTTTAAAAACCCTTCTGGGATTTGATTGTAGGACCAGTCAATGATGTTTGGTTCAGATAGAAGTCGATTCACAGAAGGTAAGAGAGCAGTGGAGGACAAGAACATCGGCCCACTCATCAAAACAATCATGACACGCTGCATTCAGTGTACACGCTGTGTTCGGTAAGTGCACTAAAATTTTTGTTGGTTGCTTGTATCAAGTTTTAGATTATTTTTCATTTTTATAGCTACTTGGTTAAATTCACAGTTATAAAAGTAAAAGGAAACGCGTATCATTGCAGTTTCTCTCTTCTCCTGTTTTACACTGGTTGATAATTATAAGGTTTCACTTCAGCCTTTCCTCCATGTTCAGATGAATGAGTGGTAATGGATTTCTCAGAAAGCTTATAACAGCACAGACAATATTCACTGGATGAGACTGATGTGAGTCATTGGTGTACTTTTTTTTAAAATTTCAGCTTTGCTAGTGAGATTGCAGGCGTGGAAGATCTAGGCACCACAGGCCGTGGCAACAGCATGCAGATTGGCACTTATGTAGAGAAAATGTTCATGTCTGAACTATCTGGGAACTTGATTGATGTGTGTCCCGTGGGAGCACTGACCTCTAAACCCTATGCCTTCACAGCTCGACCCTGGGAAACCAGGTATTACTGAATGTGTGATAGTGTTAAGTTGTTTTACCATTTGAGGTTTAGTTCATGAATTGGAAATGGACCACTCAGTAAGCCATTTTTGATTAATTGTACTCTGTGTTTGCATTCTGAAATAGGAAGACAGAATCCATTGATGTGCTTGATGCAGTGGGTTCTAATATTGTTGTGAGCACAAGAGGTGGAGAAGTAATGAGGATCATGCCACGCTTAAATGAAGAAGTCAATGAGGAGTGGATCTCTGACAAGACCAGGTGAGCTTGCACTATGACATGCTCAAAAATATTACTATCAGCTTTTCCCAAAACCATTTACCTTAAAGTCTTTGCAGGACATGTCTACACTGAATGATTTGTAAAATCCTAACATGTTTTGAAAGCATTTCACAGTTTATATAAGTCTTTACAGAATGTCTTGTTGTTTGTATTAAATATATTCTTCCACTTCATAACTAGGCCAAAAAATTAACACGTGGTAAGTTTCAACTATGAATAGGTACTTAAAATCCCAAATTTAGAAACTAGACCAGACTGGCTTTTGTGCAAACATGTGATACATTATGAAAGCTTTGGATGAAATTGTGAATATTATTTTGTTCTGCAGAGAGATTTGGAGAAGCCGTCTTACCATGAACTGGCAGGCTGGTGTAAAAATATAAAGCTAGTGCCTTGTAGTTTGGTTATCTGTGCATTTGCCAATATACAAATAGCAGCTCCAATACTGCATACATATGCCTCAAGCTATTCCCTGAATCTTTTGTTTTATAGTCTTTGTAATAGCTCTATAGCTCATTCTTGTTGAAACGTATGCAGCTTCCTGTTTGTCCTTCCTCCTGCCCTATTTGTAACAAAATTATCTCTCTCTCTCTTTCAGGTTTGCTTATGATGGCCTGAAGAGACAGCGTCTGACTCAGCCCATGGTAAAGGATGCTAGTGGTCAGCTGGTGCCCACTACCTGGGAGGATGCTTTAACACGTGTAGCTGCTATGGTAATTATCTTGAAGCACTGTGGGGAAATATGTTTTAAATTATTAATTTTTGGTAAGCTTTATAATTATAGGCAATTGTACAGTGGAATGACTATTTAGACTATTTTGTGCATGATTCATTTTAGACTGCATGTTGATCGCTGGTGTATTTTCTTTACACATACCTGTGCTTGTGTATAATTTTGCAGCTCCAGGGGGTTCAGGGGTCTGAGGTAGCAGCCATTGCTGGTGGGTTGGTTGACGCAGAGTCTCTGGTGGCATTGAAAGACCTGTTGAACAAACTGGACAGTGAGTTGCTGTGCACGGAGGAACTCTTTCCTATGGCTGGTGCTGGGTGAGTTGCTGTTTCTGAGCAGTACAGAGAAGTAGTGCTTTGGGCATTTTCTTCTATTTTGCACCACTACCAATCTATATTTGTACTAAATACAGAATCAAGGTGAAATTAATGGGCAAAGTGTCCTAGGGAATACTTTGATCTCGCTCTCACTCCCTCTTCTCCCATAGAACTGACTTGCGCTCTAATTACCTTCTGAACACCCGTATTGCTGGCATTGAGGAGAGCGATCTGTTGCTTCTGATTGGAACAAACCCACGCTTTGAGGCTCCCCTCTTTAATGCACGCATCCGTAAGAGGTAACAGTTCAACTTCATTACCATGACCGCAGAACTGCATTAATCCAGTTTGTTACAGTATTAGCATTTAAATCTCTATCTCTCTCTCTCTCGCTCTCTCTCTGTCACTGTTTTTAGTTGGCTCCACAACGAGTTGCAGGTTGCTTTGGTTGGTCATAATATAGATCTTAGTTACTCTTACAACCATCTTGGTGATTCCACTCAAGTACTGCAGGAGATCGCTGCTGGAAAGCATCCTTACTGCCAGGTAACATATGCCCCATGGGCACCCGTGCTCCCAGGTTACCTATGTCTAGTTGGTCTATGATTCTTAGCACACCATTCTTACTATATCAGGTTTTATCTATAGTATGTATTTTAATTGAAGCATGAATCTTCTCTTGACCCATGTGTAAGAAATTTTCTGTTTGACTAGGGTATCAGTTGATGTAGATAGCTCTGCCCTTCTGTGTCAGGTGTTGGCCCAGGCCAAGCGGCCAGTGGTGGTGGTAGGAAGCTCCTGTCTGCAGAGGACTGATGGTGCTGCTATTTTGAGTGCTGTATCCACGATTGCTCAGAACGCCCGAGCTAGCAGCGGTGTTGGGGAAGGATGGAAGGTCCTGAATGTGCTGCATAGGTCAGTCCATTTTATTGTCTGTTTACCATTTTGAAACGTAGGTTTCTTATATCACAGGTATTGACTGTGCTCATTTTTGAACTGTGTTAAAGGGATGCACAGACATTTTTGGCAGATAGGCTTATAGATTATGTACAGTGTATATGTCTAGGCATGTATGTCTATTCATATTAATAGGTTTATTACAAAACCAATTACTTTTAACATTAATGATTAAGTCTTTGACCAGTTTGGCTTCAGTATACTATATTATTAGATTCTATTATTAGATTACTGAAACTTAATTGGACCTATGACTTTTCTTGTGTGAAAATATTAATGGATAATAGTGCTTTCAAAACTGATGTGAAAATGATGTTTGAAAATAATTTTTGAGCTTTAGTGAAGTGAAAGTGACAATTTGTAATTGTGAACACACGCAAGTACCACAACGAAATGTGACCTCTGTATTATTAACCCATGTCGTGCACATGTGGAGCAGCGGGTAGCCATCAACAGCGCCCGGGGAGCAGTGTAGTGGGATGTTACTTTGCTCAAGGGTACCTCAGTAAAGCCCGGGCTGGGACCTGAACCTGCAAACTTCAGGTTCCAAGGGCAGTGTCCTAACCACTAGGCCACCACTGCTACTACTTTATGTCCATAAGAGGAAGGGTAGGCTAACGGCAGTTCCGGTAGGCTAGATGTTTTGGCCAGGCAACAGAAACGAATAAATGTGCTTTACATAGTAAATAGTTAAAATGTGTTTCTTCTTGCTATGTCTCTCCAGAGTGGCCAGTCAAGTTGCAGCTTTGGATCTGGGCTATAAACCTGGAGTAGAGGCCATCAGGAAGAACCCCCCAAAAGTGTTGTTTCTTCTGGGAGCTGATGCTGGTTGTATCACCAGAGCAGACTTACCCAAGGACAGCTTCATTATTTACCACGGTAAGTCATAGTCTCTGTCTGATTGCAAATGACATTTTTACGCTTATTGCCAAGAACCTTTGCAAACTACTGTACGCTTTACATCATATAGCGTAGTAGTAGTAGAAGAAAAAGAAGAAGAAAGTTTATTGTCTTCCCATGGCTAATGCAGGCCACCATGGTGATGTGGGAGCTCCCAATGCTGATGTCATCCTACCTGGTGCAGCATATACAGAGAAGAACAGCACATATGTGAACACAGAGGGACGTGCCCAGCAGACTAGGGTTGCAGTTACCCCTCCAGGGATGGCCCGTGAGGACTGGAAGATCCTTCGAGCCATCTCTGAGGTATGTGTACACACACAATGCATGCTATTAGTGTTGATATTTTTTTAAAGCTCTTAGACTTTATGCATCTTATGTACTTGTATTAACTGGTCATGACATGAGCCATATGCCATGAGGTCATACAGTATGTACTGTGTTTGTGCTAGCTGGCGGGAGTCACTCTGCCCTATGATACACTAGAAGAGGTGAGGGACAGGCTTGCAGAGGTAGCACCTAATCTAGTACGTTATGATGACGTGGAGGAAGCCAACTACTTCAAGCAGGCCAATGAACTCGCTAAGGTTGGTCTATTTTCTTTTGCTTGTTCTATTTCTTTGTTTTCTAAACAGGCCGATGATGACTGTAATATTTTCTCCTTTCAGGCTGTGAATCAGTCACTGCTTGCAGACCCTCTTGTTTCCCCTCAGGTCTCAGTGAAAGACTTCTACATGACCGGTAAAGAACATAAGCGTTATTTAATAAAAATTACTTTTTAAAATAAATATTACTCAAACTATTTAAAAAGAAATGATGATTATGGCTTTTATATGCCTGGAATTTCTGTGAATTACACAAGAGAGATTACTATGTAGCATGTAAAAATTTACAATACTTGATTTTGTTCCAAAATCTTTGAAACTCTTTGTTTTTCTTTGTAGACTCCATCAGCAGAGCCTCACAGACAATGGCCAAATGTGTGAAAGCTGTGACTGAGGGAGCAGAAGCAGTAGAGGAACCTGCAATCTGCTAAAACACTTGTGCACTCACACACACCTGTCAACTGTAACTTGCTCCCATTTGTCATCATCACACACACATGTAAGAATTGCACCAAGGTTTCAGCATGATGTGTTCCTTTTTTCCTAATCTGTCATACAGCTGAAATGTCTGGTGTATCTTACTCTTATTTAAATATCCTAAAAAGAATGTTGTAAAGATTTAATTCCCACACTGAGATCGAGGGAAAACTGCTTTGTTATTGAAAGCCCATCTGATGAATAAAACTATTATGCCATATCTCTGCGTGTCTGCTATCTGTGATGGCAAAGGCATTATGTCCACTTTCAGCATTGGTGTTAAGACTGTGGTGCTCTCTTAGATTTTCAGTATTTCTTGCATTAATGTGACCTAAAATCATATTTTCACCAATTCCAATTTATTGAGGAAAATGATGCAGTATTGCATACTTGTGAGTGACAAAAGTAAATTAACCTTTGCTTTCAGTATTTGGTGTGACCATTCCTGGTAAATGTTAATTGGCATATCACTACATTACACACTGCATTACCAGCATGTTTCACAAAGGGGGTAATGCTCTAATGGTGGGATGCAATCATTTTCTTTATCCAAATGTTGCACTTGTAATATAAATCAAAATGTTTTGCTCTTATCCATCCACATAATACTTTTCTGGCATGTCCATGTGATCTTTAGCAACTTTAAATAGGCAAAAAAAATTTCTTGCAACCCTGCCATGCACATTATTGTTGTTCAGCATTTTCCTAATGATGAATATTAATGTTACACAAGCCTGTAGTTGTTAAGACGTTACCCTGGATTCCTTTGTGACCTTGACGACTATTTAACACCTTGCTGTTGGTGTGATCTTTATTGATCAAGCAATAAACATCACACCATCCTTGGAAAGGAAACAGTGGTCTTGCATTTTGTACATAATCTAACTAAATTGGTGGAGTCAAAACACTTTAGAGATGTTTTTTTTTTAACCTTTTCCAGTCTGATAACCATCAGCAACTGACACTAGAATAAAATTCTGTAATGAGTTTTTTTTTCTGTTAAACGTTTTCCACGTGTGATTGTTTTCCTGGGAACTGCTGTTTAGAAGTTGTTGAAGTTGGTTTATATTTTAGATGGATGACACCAGCAGCAAATTCAGATGGGTATCCATCAATAAGGCCAATACACAAACTAAAAAAGTGGTGACATCATTCAGGGTTTGATAGGGGGCATCCTTCGTTACACTTTGCTTTTAACATGGGCATGTTGTTTCACTTACACTTTAAAAAACACACATTGTAGCACTTCACATATAATAACTAGAGAATTTGGGAAACACATTTCACTAGACACGGGGGATCCGACTAGCACTGCCCTAAAAAGTCAAGTTCATGATGTCACTGCGAGCTTGAATGAGACGTGTGATGATGAGGCTGCCGGGTGAAGACTTGAGAGAGATGCCTCTCAAAGTTAAAAATCAGTGACCGGGGGGAGTCCAACAAAGCACAAATAAGGTTTAGCTCGCTTATACCACGGCAATTAACTATTAATTCAAAAGTTTCTGTGTTTTGGTTGTCAGAGTGAGCAGCTAGAAGAGACGAGTAGAGAAAGTTGAATTCCAAAATGGTTGCAGAGGTTGTTGTTGTACTGTTGCCTGTTGTCATGTCCCCCCAGTGCCTGTAGTAGTGCTGTAAGAAGCCTCGGTCCGCTGACAAAACCAACACCCTCTTCCCGATGTATAACGGCTACTTTTAACGAAATAACAGCAACCGAAATGCCTGCACGCTTTGTGCGAAATTATACGCGCGGACGAGATTAGAACAACAGCAGGGTAAACGCAGAGAAAACGGAGTCGGAATAGCCGCGGTTAAGTCTTACAGCCGTCGACCGTAGGAAAACGGCTACTTAACTAGCATGTGCTAAGCGGCCAGGATACACACGGAAGCGAAGCGGCTTGCAAAGCACCGGGACTTGGCGAGAGCGGGAGGCCGCATAGCGCGCGAGACGGAGCCGTTTGCTCGCTACTCGACTCGGGAGGATCTTGAAGGTCTCGTAGGCCGACGGTAACTGCGAATTTCGATTTAAAAAAGACATTTTTACCAGAAACTATACACACACACTCGGAATTTCAGGATAACACGAGCACAATAATATTATTAATAAAACTCCCTTACGCCAATTCCAGAGAATTTCTACGATTGAGTTTAAAAACGTTACGTTCATAAAGAAACTGATGTTTAAATATCTACCTTTAAACACTCGCTTGTTTAAACGAAAGCGTTCGCTATAAAGGACTATTTTTACAGGACAGAGGAAAACGAATTTGTTACTAAGTTTATATTTTTAACGCGAAGTCCGCCTTGCTACCTATAGCTAGATTTGTTTCCGCTTTCGCCGTTTTCCGTCTTTATACTCAGTAAAATGATCGCATGTTTGGCGACTGAGCAAGCAGCCGTCTCGCCTAATCCAAGCCTCATAAGTAAGTGATATGCTGCCCAAGTACAAGATAGAATAGGAGGCGGGAAGGTTGTCCACCGTCCCCTTGCGTTTTCAAACTTGCTTTGCATGTCAAACGTATCGTACTCTGCCCATCCAGCTCCGCGGTTAGGCTTTATGATTTACCACTTTAACCGTCACGGTCCCGCTCAGACGAGCTGCGTGTCTTTGTGCAGTCATTGAAACTTACTTACTCTCCGTATGTAGGCATAATTTAGGATGTTTTCTTTATAACGTTCAGATTGTCGACTAAACACACACATGCATTAATAGTGATTACCGAACATATGACTGTATAACTGACCCTAGGTGCATTTAACCACATACTGAATATAAGAGCAGATCTACCTCTGCTGTAATTTGCAACTGTTTGCCGGTTATTAGGTTCTTATAATAAGCAATGAGGATTATCTTCTACATCGTCTGGTTTAACTATAATTAATCTGCTTTTCAGTTCCAGTGTGGAGGACCACTAAGCTCCTACACCTCTCCACTTTCCTTCCATACACCTGGCAAATATGGCATGCGGTGATAAATTAGGTTTTTGAACACAGCACTGTGCCTGGGTTGCCACTGTTCCTTTTAAGAGTTAGTTCAGAAACTATTCCAAGCCATCAGAAAAGAGCTGAGGCTCATTTTATGAAGCCTTTTTCAGTTATCTTTAGCCAGACCAGCCCTCCCCATAAAAGAATCCTCTTGGTTTGACTTAAAAATGACTAAAAATTCTGATTCCTCACTACAGGTATTATGTGTTATTTGAAAATAATAACCTGCACAGTGAGTTATCATGCTTTACGTGATTGCTTCTGTTGACTGACTTTTACTTCAATATCCATTTTTCCCTGTCAGCTGATGTTCCATAGAGTTCCAGCCCTGGGATGTATGAAGGGAAACACATCCACTATTCGGAGGTGGACCACAAGCCTCTGTGTTCATACAGCCCGAAGCTCTGCAAACAGCGCCGGCTCAACGGTTATGCTTTCTGCATTCGCCATGTTCTAGAGGACCGGACAGCCCCTTTCAGGCAGTGTGAATATGTAGCCAAGTACAATAGTCAGCGCTGCACTACCCCCATTCCCAAGACTCAGGACCGCAAGTAAGTGTATATCTGTCTTTTGTGCATTATGCCTGAATGCGCTCCATATAGATATATCAGGTTAATTAACTGCTGACATTTGCAGGGGGGACAGTTACAGCGGTAACAATTTGTTGGACCCCTAAAATCACTTCTTAAGCCATTTGATATGATATTGAGTTTGGGTCAAAGTAACCGAGAGTAAACTGGCAAATTACATTCCAAAATCATTTTTGTATTGGGGAAGTAACATTTTAATTTCTTTTTTGCACTGGAGCCATTATTGATGGTGTACTTGTGATTTATTTATTCTTCTTAGATATTGCAGCAGCCACCTGCAGGTCATGGGTGTCCTACCTAAAAAAGAGAGGAAGAAGAAGCAAGATACACTTGACTCTTTGGCTCTCAACATCACTGTGCCCTCTCTGGTTTTAAAGACCCCCAATGGCCTTGACCACTTACCTTCACCCTCTTCCCTCACCTGCCTACTGCCCTTGGACCCCTACATCAACTGCAAGGGAGAGAAAATGAGGAAAGACTCTAACAGCTGGGGGAAGAAACTTCCAAGCCGCCCAGCTCCTAATTACAAACAGAAAAATCAGGATAACAGTGTGGCCCCAGTTCCTACTCCATCTTCTCAGGAGACTAAAGGGCCCACGCAAGTATCTACAACTCCTCTACCCACTTCCACTCTAGCACCCACTTCACAATTCCACAAAATGCATTCAGGGACATCATGCACGACATCTGCTCAGACTGACCATCAGATCTTGACAAGACCACCCAACCCTACGCCTGAGATGTGTGAGGAGCCTGCCATTGAAAACAGAATTGTGCCTACTCCAAGCCTGCAGCAAAGCAAGAATGGCACGCATGACATACACCCAGTTATAGTTCCATCAAATCTTGAACAGAATCAGGCTCCCTTTTTGGTGCAGCTCAAGAGGCTGATGTTACAACAGAGGAGAAAGCATGAAGATCTGAGACCACATTTTGGTGTGTAAATGGTGACCAGAGTCTTTAATGAACAGTTTGCAAAATACATTTTAGCAATTGTCATTATGTTTTGCTAACAGGTTGTGTTGCAGGGCTGGACTGGTCAGAGGACAGTGGAGAGGAGGAAGATGACCAGGTTGAAAGAGTATCATATCAGCATCACAGCCTACAGGAGTCTGTGGAGAGGTATATTACCATTTCATTTTCCTCATGGTTTACATAGATTGGTAGTCAAATATGTTTTCTAACATATCCAGTACCTAATATTTATTTTTCAGCTCAGGTGTCAAAGAACGCTGTCTCTGGAATTGGCCCACCCATTCCCCCATAACTCTTTGCGTTGTTAGCAGATGCAGGCATCTATTAGCTGACATAACAGAACTGGCAGTAAGCAATTTCCTCCAAGCACATTGAGCTGTCCAGTGTAACATAAACAAGTCAGGAACTTGACCGGCTTCATGTTTTGGGCCAGTTGTGCCGTGAATTTCAGATTGATCCAAGGACATTCTTTTTGGTGCATCATGTACTACATAATCTGATCAAGCCTTGGAAGTATGTATACTTGAAGCCCATTTCCCATCCCTGTCATGTTTGATGTTTAGAATCAAACCATTGTGCCACAAAACTTTAGATGTTGTGTAGAAGAGTAACTGAGCACTGGGCCATTCTAATCTGTACTGTTGTGTCATAGTGCTCATGGTGGTGGTTCACGTGGTGAGCGACTGGCAGGGTTGTGCTCCTATTTGAGGCAGCGACACCGGCTCCTGCGCAGGGAGGAAAGGGGGTTCAGGAGGGAGAGGAGGTCAGGACATGCTCTTCGCAAAGCTCTGCTACAGGCAGCCTCACAGGAACCAGACCACACTGCTCAACTTATCCAAGAGCTCCACACCACAGTTTCAGCAACCACCAGGTAAACATGCACACAAACAGACTCAAGAAGCCACGTCAATTTAAAAAGGCTGTGTTCATACTGCAAGCCGATGCTTTATAGACAAGCTGGCTGCAGCATCTTATGGCTCAATTCTGCTTTTTGCTCAGCTCACGTATTACATGATAAAGACTGCATATGCACAGTGAAGTGTGCTGTGTAAAAAAGTAAACGACACAAAAAAACTGTGAAGTTCTAATCTGACTATTTTCATTAGTTTGCATGGCCACATCATGTCAAGCACATTTCATTAAGCATATATAAAAGTAATCAAAATAGTATTTGATTATTAAAAAAAATTGATCTGTCACATTTTGGCAAAAATCAGAATTGTGCTACTTCAACCCTTTAATGTGACCTCCAGTTTTATCATTTGAACACATGGCATGACAAACATTTAAATATAGTAATATGTCAATTCAAATTTAACTCTGTTTTCTGCTGCACAGTACTTCTAGGTCATGGATAGGAGATGGCTCAGACTCAAGACTGTGTGTGGCCCATGTTAATGGTGAAGCCTGCATTAACCGTTCCCTGCCTTTTACCAGGCACTGCTTCCAGCGTATCCTCCTAAATTTGTTATGCCTAAAAGTTGATCAAATATAAACCAATGTTTTTGTACTATAGTGTTTTGTCATAGCTCTTTTGTACTTGGTTGTTGTGTCCTTGACCGTGTTCTATAGATATCCTGCTGAACAGGTCTCAGCAGTTGTTCTCTAGCTGCACTGCACGTTTTGCAGATGGGGCACAGTGTTCTGTCCCCGTGTTTGACATCACGCATCAGACGCCACTGTGTGAGGAGCATGCCAAGAAAATGGTGTGTACTTTTTCACAGTTCTTGACCTTCTAGTAAACGAAAAGGCACAACCTTAATTTTGTAGTTACCGGCAAGTCCTGTTCCTATTTTCTGCATGCATTTAGCTCCCCAGTCAACAGTTTCTCAGTCCTATTTTCATTACATTTATATTATTTTAATTTAATACATTTTAATTCTTTGTCTATATAT
>JBBPDA010000105.1:4363155-4387698 GCA_037974385.1 Arnoldichthys spilopterus
TATATATGTGTGTATGTATGTATATGTAGCATATTTTCTAATTAACATGTTCTCATATGGAGCAGGACAACTTTCTCCGTGGAGATGTCAGTCGCAGAACGTACCATCACCAGCAGCAGCTGCAGCAGCGCAGACGGCTTAAGAAGGCCAAACTTCCAGCTCTTGGTAAAAAACAGAAAAAGAAAGGCAAGCGAGGAGTGGTACGCCGGCCTCAGAAGCCCACCCCCCCTGCACTGCCCCAGGGCAACCTGGGAATGCCCTCCATCCTATGCTTACCAACACAGTCTGGCATCAGGTAGATTTCTTTCTGGGTTTGTGTGTGGTGTTTGTGTTCATCATTGTTAATGGTTTTCTTTGTGCTAGCAGGAGTCCTTTGACCCCTGACCTGAGTGCTGATGAATTTCCCGATGACATCACTAGTGACATCAGTGACATTCCTCATGACCTGGAACTGAATCAGGAAGATTTCTCAGACGTTCTTCCCAGATTCCCAGATGACCTCCAAGACTTTGATTTGTTTGAAGGTAACAAGGCTCACTCTAAGAGGCAGTTCCACCTTACCTTAAGGAATGTGTCACCAATCCAAGATTTACTTTGACCATATGAAAAACACATTTTACATGAGCAGTCTGTAAAAATGCACCCAGGAATAAATGTGATTGTAATATGATCTGATCATTCCAATCACACTGGTGGTCAGAGATCGATCTTAACCACATGCAAATGGAATGTGTTTGCAATATCCGCATATAAATACATAATTAATTATCAGGTGAGATAATGAACAAGGCTGGAGTTATGCCTTCTTACTTTTCAAATTGTATGCTTTAGAGAGAGAATAGGTGAATTCAAGTAAAATTTAAAATACATATGCGTTGATATTCTTCTTATACAGGAAAATTAAATTGGATCTCATGTCAAAGAATTTATATCCAGATACAATGCAGAAATAAAAAAACTTGTTAATGCAAGGTGTAAGGTCAAAGTTATTGTTATAATTAAACATTTATATTTACTCAAAAGCCAAGCTTTTGCCAATATTCATCTAGTTGATCAGGAGGCTCACTTTGCTCTTTCTTGTTTGGAGTAGCTGTTCCTTGGCTAATGTTAGCATCCTGATAGGAAGGATCACAGCATGACTGCCTAGATTACTACTCTCCTGTTAAATGTAGGGCTAACATTAGCTAGCTGATCTTGATCACTCTGCCCTCTCTGCTTCAGGTTAGTTATTGTTGGGCTAAAATTTCTCATTTGAAATAACCATTAACCATTTAAATAACCAAAGGTCAATTCCATTTTGTAACAGTGCTTTTGAATAAATTCAGAATAATGTGCAATGATCATATGATAAAAGTAAAATGTGTACTCTGCTGTACCTCAAACATATAGGTCTATACTATGATAAGAATACTTAAGTCTTTTTTATTGCTATTGCTATTTTTATCCTGTGTAATTGAATAAACCTGAAAGCTCCTCTCCACTTTCTACAGCCATGTATATTAATAGTCTAAAGAAGAGAAAGGTTAGGTTACAACTAGCTAGAAAGTGCATTATGAGTCTATAAAACTCTGAGACCAGACCTGTAACCAGGATCGGAGTGACAGAATAAAAGAATAAATGCAATAATGTGTGTGTATGTGTTCACAGGTAAGACTAGTGAACTTTTGCCCACTTCTGAGGAAGCTGAGGAGCTGGTACGAGTACTACAGGCCATGGGGTCTTACCCAGAATCCCTTGCATGTCTGAGTGGCATGGCTGAGCTTGGCCCAATGGAAGGTTCAGATTGTCGTGGAATGGAGGGCGGTGTGGTTGACCTGCTCAGCGCCCGTCTGTCTGCAGAGACCCTGTCCAACTTGGAGCTGGACCCTAGCCTACTGCCTGCCACAGACAATGCCTTTTCCCCTTCACCTTCTTCCCCCCAAGCCCCACTTACCCCACCTTCTTCAGTAGGCCATTTGACAGACGGCATAAATACACAGAGACAGCCCTCCAATTTTCTGGCCAAGACTGGTGATGCCAAAGAGGATCTGGGAAATTTAACCCTAGGGCGAGATGAGGACATCTCCCATGGCTCTTGGGGTGTTCTTGCCCTGCCCCTCAGCGACTCAGCCCAGTTTCACAATTTTATTGCTTCGGATGGTCTGCTCATGTCCACAGCCCTCTCCACCCCCCCTACCCCTATGGCCTCAGCCCCATGCCAGCCTACTGCCCTTTCAGCCCTGCCAGAAAGCAGCCTTACCATCCCCGTCACCTCCACGTCCTCCTCTTCCTTACCCCGAGCAGACCTCCTGTGCCCTAGTCAGCTTAAGCACCCACTTCCCCCACTATTTAACCACTGCGGCATCCCTGCTGACCTGCAGCCTCACCACAGTGCTCCAGCACCTACTATGGACGGAACCTAAATTCCAGGTGTACACTCGTGGACAAGTGTCAGTATTCAGGGAGGGTTTTTTTTTTAACAAACGGGTTCTTCTGTTTGGCTTCTCTATCTCCCTTTTCCTCCTTTTTTCTTTCCATCACAGATGCCCCCCAGAGCAATAAAAAGCCCATTAGCATAGTCATGTTTATTTTCTATGACAAACAGATGGATTTTAACCCTGGAAGCATACCACTTGTATTCTTATATGCATATTTAATATTTATTTATTATTTATAGAGTAGTGATATGCACAACTAGTTTTATCAACGAGTGGAAAAAAATGTGTGGTTACTAGTGGAAATAATGTTACTTGTCTATGAAATGGTTACGTCACCGGAGAAAGAGACTGAGAGAAAGATGTCACAAATGTATCAGTTGTCCCCTCTCTTGTCCTGTAATGATTGAACTGGTCGTTTTGGCAGGTGGTGTTTGTGCTTTTAGTAGCCATTGAGCACTTGGGTTCTGCTTTTAGTGTAAGTGCCATGAAAGCTATGTAACACTTCCATAATCTATGTAGTGCAAATCAATAAACATTTACAAATGCCAGTGTCATGTACAGAAAAGCTATGCTTCAGATATCACTGTCATCAATGTCACATACTGTATATGTAACATAACACTGATGTCAAGATTTTTTTTATTTCTTGTCTTTTAGCATAAGCTTTCATGTTTATGATTAAGTTAATTTAGATGTGGAGGCTTCTTCAGGAAGGTGTCCTGCAGCTCACTGAAGGTCCTTAAGCTAAAGTGCTAGCAACTATGGCAGACACAGGCAAGCTTAGGCATGCTCTCAAGGCCATTTGTGAGGGTAGTTCTGATGTCTTACCCTCAAGCAATGCCACACCACATCTTGAATTCACACCTTAGAAGTATATGTATTCAGTAAAAGGCAGTTTTTGCAGCATATAAGAGTACAGTGAGAATTATAGGAAAATGACTCATGTAGGCTTGTTACCGTATCCGATGAAGTGTGCAGTATGGTTCTCTGATGCAGAAAGAGAAGCTGGCATAGATTTCTTTTTATACTTGTATTCACTGAATGTACTGAACCAAGATTTGTTTATTATAACCGAAACAATTTTATCAGTCCCCTCTGCTTTGTGGAAGGTATTTCTATTGTATTGACATGTTTACTTTTTTGTTACTAAAGTGTGTGGATGTGGGTATGTGGTAAACACATGTGTATGAGGAATGATCCTTTGTTGTTTTATCTGAAATGCGTGAAATTAAATCTGCTATGACCATGAATGTATGTGCGATTTGTGAAATCATTTTTAAGCAGTATTGACAGAATGACCTCATCGACAATTGGTCTTTAGATTCTATAAGGCTTCTGAAAATGATTAATGGGTCTTTTCAGGGTATTCAGTTACACAGGCCCAGATGAAACCAATTTCTAGGCTAACCAAACATACTGTGATAACTGTGAAGCTACACTCTACCATAACACCAAATAAAGGTATATAGCATATAAGCTTAATAAATCGCATAACGGCATATTTACAATTCGAGTCAGCCTTAACATCATGTGCGACAGAAGCTCCCCTTTGGGATTGGACCAGACAGGCTCGTCTTCACTCCCCACATGCATCAGTGAGCCTTGGGTGCCCATGAAGAGCCAATTCACCAGCGGTCCTTTCCTGGATCACTTTTGGTAGGAAATAACTACAGTAAACCTGGAACACTCCAAAATTCCTCCCATTTTGTAGATGTTTGTAGATGACTTAGTTGTCTAGCAATAAGGCCCTTGTCAAAGTGGCTCCGATCCTTACGTATGCTCATTTTTCCTGCTTCAAGCACGTCAGCTTCAAGAACTGGCTGTTCATTAGCTGCCTAGTTTATCCCACCCCCCAACAGGTGCCACTGTAATGATGCAACTAGAGAACCAAAACTTATTTACTTATCGGGCACCTGCTAGATCTCAGAAAAGGAAGCCTGTCTATTTAAATCTTTCTTGTATTTTTTGTTCTTTCTGAGGTCACCTTGACATTGTCGGTTTATGTGGAAAAAAAAGTGGGTGGAAAAAAAGTTTGTTAGTTTTAACATTTAACTTTAAAATGGTATTTAATAGTTACAGATTGAGAAGAGATTAGACTTCGCTTTAACTTTAGCTTTACTGGAGCATTTTTATGTTAGATGACAAGATGGCAAGATAACAAATTCCTATGTCTTTTATTCAAATTGATTTTGTGATAGAAGAGTACACTAAGTCAGTCAGATAAAGGCCCTGTTTATACCTGGTACTTGTGTCCTGGGTGATCCAACAAGGACACATTGAGACGAGGACACATTGAGATGAAGACACATTGAGATCCAATTGCTAAAACCACTTTTAGAGGTGGCCATACATCATTAGTAGTGTGTATGCAAATGTGTCCTGGGGCACACTGGAGGACTGCCAACTCAACTGACTGCCCCTAAGTGGAAGAGCTCTGCTGGTTACATTTCTTCTTGGCTGCTGCCACCGCAAAACATAAATAAATACAAAAAGTTTTTTTAAAAAGAAGAAGAGGAAGAAATCACCTACAAAACACAAAAATATGTTAAAGTAATTATTTGCATGGATCACACCAAGTTATAGACTATGGCTGCATCAGAATAGCTAAATGATGATTCCTATCTTATCTGCTTGCTATGGTTTTGAATGATCTATAGCTCACAGCCTTGCTAAAGATAGCGGTAGAGGTGACTAGTTTGTGGATCCACTAGACTTCCAGATGTTCTGTCAGACTCAGCATGTGAAACGCATCACTGCCTCCTGCATTTGGCCTCTGGAGACAAACATTATGTACGTGCTTATCTGCATAAAGCGTGGGTGAAGTGAGATCCAATCACAACTGGTTTAGATGCATGTGAAAAGTGCCAGGTGTGAACAAACATACTTAGAGACACCCACTTGTGATCAAATCTCACAGGATGCATGTTAATGCCAGATTTGAACAGGGCATTAGTTTCTCTATTTATCTGCCCCTTTCTTCAGGTAGAAGGGTACTGGAATAGACTGCTGTTGATATATTATCTTAAAACTGCTTCAAGACACGATGTCCCACAAATTCTCATTCATTCCCTTTCAACTTCCTATGAAATGGGATTTTTTTCTCCAAAGATGAATTGTGCTCAAAATGCACAAAGTGGTGCTGATGTATGTCCAGTAAAATCTCTGCCAGCTTATCCTGCATTTAAGACAATAGTGTACTCGAAAAACCCAGCTGGGGAATCTCCCAACTTCCCAAAAACTGTGTTCACACAATCAACACGCAAAACAATGGAAATGCCAAGAGTAGGCTAACATTTGACACAGCTCTGGCTCAGCTCTAAGGTAGATGCGTTATAATGCCTTAAGCTTACAGATGTATTCACCTCTTTAAATTAAAGCTTAATTGATAGTTATTAAAATTCTGACAAGTCTTTAAATAGAGGCTGAATGATGAAGATGAATGTAATCATGTATTTGTCGCACATCCAAGTAAGTTTATAGTAGGCGGAAGAAAAACAGCTGGCTGACTTGGAAGGCAGAAGAACCTATATCCCTTTATGAGCACAACGTCTTTCTCATTTAGGGGCTTTCACACAAAATAGTTCAGGGGACTTTCACCTGGGAGATCCCCCCAAGAACTACACAACTTTAGGGGCTTTTTTTCTCTTTGCATTTGCACCATCAGTAGAAGCGCTTAGTTGAAATGAGCTGGTCGGCGGTTAGAATAGCTACGGCATACAGGACGATGTGTTCAGACGCTGTGATCGTGTGCTTTAACGTGTCAAAACCAGATTGTATTTCTTCCCGCATATCAGCTCAGTAAAGCTTGGTTTATACGGAAAGTGTTTTACACAGTTTTAAAACGGTGGCTGCAGTCCTATAAATCAAATGGCGGAAACAACCTCAGGTTGTATTACAGTAATCTGGTATGTAAATATTCCATCAAATCCTAAGTAAAGGGTTTTCTCATAACGAATAAACATTACTTTCCTTGGAGCGTAACTGTCTTATCAGAGCAGGTGTTACATTATACCACCAGCAGAGGGCGCAAGCGCTACTGTGGCGCGGTTCCGACTCGGGTAAGTAAGCCAACTTTTGCCGTGGCGAATTGTCACAGATGTTAGAAAGAGAAAGTGGTAATTATTTTTTTTTGGTGGTGGTGGTGGTGGTGTGTGTGTGTGTGTGTGTGTGTGTGTGGGGGGGGGGGGGTTGTATGAAAGATGACTTTTCACATACGATGTGCAGCTCTGCTTAGCTCCCACACTGCAGCGTAAACAGTCCTCGCGTGGGCGTGATGGAAGGTCGCAGTGTTTGCGCTGTGCGATGCATTTTGTTTACCCAGATGCCCTGCAGGAACTCGGACAACGACGATACTGATGCGAAGCTGTTTCTCCTCATTACAGAGGCGACGACGGCGGCGGAGGTACGAGGGCCACTCCTTGGCGCGCTCACTGGCTCCGGCGTTACCTAGCAACGCGCTCTCGCGCTGTCGACTCGCGCGCTCGCGCTCTCCCAACTCCGCGCGCGCGCCGCTGTTTCTATTTCTGTTTGGAGCTGCAGTCGCCGCCTGCTAAAACATTCATGGCCATGGCCATTTCCAACTCGCAATCGGCGCTGAAACTAGCTCTTTTGTTCGCTCCCAGAGAGGAAAAGCGTGTTTTTTTACCCCCTCCCCCAACACACAAGCCAACCTAGTCCCACAGACTGGCGCTGACAAACGGCGCATCAAACCTCCAGTGACGGACCGGTTAATGAAGGGGAGGCGCGGCTCATAGGCGGCTGACGGAGCTCCGTGTAATGGATGTGATAACAGGCCGTGATATGACAAGATCTACTGTATCTACAGATGCTTACACCTTAGAAATATTACCAGAGACAGAGTGTGTGTATGTATGTGTGGGTGGGTGAGTGTGTGTACAAGAGGTAGGGAGTAAAAGGAGTAGGAAGGGTGCATAGATGGACCTGATGGGGGCCCAGAGGTTAGTTTTACCCTCTCAAATAACTCATGTTTGTTCTGGCTTTTAGGTTCTGGTCTTCAAGTTCTGGTTCTACAGCTAGCAGTATTTACAGTTTTCTTGGTGTCTTTCACAAATGATATTTATTATTTTCAGGTGAAAAACTCACCTTTTCAATGTTAAGCCAAAGTAATGGAGAAAAACTGCAATAACACTTGAAAGGATGTGAACACACACGATCACGTGAAGTGCACCACAATGAAATGTGACCTCTGCCTTTAACCCATCCATACAGTGGGCAGCTATCAACAACATGTGGCGAGCAGTGTAGTGGGATACTCGCGGTACCTTTCTCAAGGGTACCTAAGTGGGACCTGGTTTTATACTTGAACTTGTGACCCCCCGTAACCACTAGGCTACTACTGCCCACTGCCCACCACTCCTCTTTGACTGCCACCTCTTATAGCTTACATTTCTGTCGGGTATAGGTTGTTGGTAGCCTGTAGGCTGTAGTATGACTGTTTATATGCTGTAAAAAGAAAATTCTGCATTTGTGAATAAAAATTGCACACCCATAGCTGTTATCCCCTCAGTTAGGGACTGGGTGTAAAAGGGAGTGTGAGTGCATCTAAGAGGGAATGAAAAAGATCAGGAGAAAAAGATGAAGTCAAGATGTGTGTGAGATGGTGGGAGAAAGAGAAGCAAAGGACAAGAGGGAATGAATGTGTGTGTGTGGGTGTGTGAGTGAGAGAGAGACAGAGCACCTTGATAAAGCATCAGTCTCAGTATCTGCAGATGCCGAGGGCTTCTGTTCAGCCACAGTGAGATTTAGCAGCTCTGTGATTCCACATGAACAGTTTTTCAGAACGCACTGATGTGTAATGCATCAGAGTGGCCCCTTTAGTCCCCCTTCAACGCGTCCCACATCACAGATGTGGCAGGGCCGGGGCCTCCAGGCCACAGAGGTAAACTGTTAAACAGAGATTTTTTTAGGCCGCTTAAGAGAGTGGAGCCACACAGGATTCCTCACAGATTGACAGCCATATTCCTCAGAAATATACTCTGCTCATGCCCTGCAGGTTATTTTACATCCGCCTCATCTATCTTATACCTTCCCTCGTCATTTTTTATCTTCAGTTAAAGGGTCTGAATGATCCCCTCTAATCAAATTTGCATAATTTTAATATATAATATTTTTAGAAGAATAGGCAGATAGATGACATCCCCAGAATTCTTAGTATCTTTTGTTGCAATATATCCAGTATCAGTATAGCATATAGTTTAGCATGAGACAAGCATTTTTAGAAAGGAGTTATTAAAAATCATATGCACTGGCTGTAAGGGAATGGGTAAGACCCCCTCTGGTTGAGGGGGGATTGGCGCCACCCAGCGGTCGGCACGGTCTCCGTCCCCCGAACATTGACTGACCCAACTATTTCCAGGTGCGGCTAGTTAGCCCCCTGATCACCTGGGAATAAAGGAGGGCCAGAACACGGGTAGGCACGGAGGGTACTCATTATACGCCGTGGTATTAGGCAACGATTGAGGGGAAGTATTGAATGTGCAGCATCAGGTAGGTGCTGCTTAGGAAGCACTTAGTTGTAGGACAAGCACTGAACATGCAGCACCAAGTTGGTGCTGCTTAGGAAGTACGTAGTTGTAGGATCAGTATTGAACGCGCAGCACCAGGTTGGTGCTGCTTAGAAAGCGCTTAGCCAAGTGTTAGCATTATAGGATACGGTATCTAACCTTACACGAACTGAGCTGAGCCTAGCTCCAGCGAAGGCAGTTGCCACCGAGCGCCCCTCGAGGCTTTCTCCTACCGAGCACCGGTTCCTGTGTTGTTGGTTTTTGCAAATAAAGACTATTTGTTAACCGCACTGGTTTCCAGACTCACCTTCATTCGTGACAGATGCATACCTGAAGCAGCGGGCAGCTAGCAACAGTGCCTGGGGAGCAATGTAGCGAGAAGGCACCTTGCTCAAGGGTACCTCAGTAGTGCCCAGGCTGGGAGTCAAACTTGTGACCTTCAGGTCCCAAAGGCAGCGTCCTAACCACTAAGCTACCACTGCCCATTACAGGGAGGTAAGGAGAGAGGTAAGTGTAGAGCCTTTGCACTTGGCTAAACCCCTTATGGTTCCGGCTCGGTTTGCCACTCAGCTTACTCCTTTTGTCTTTTCAGCTTTGGTAGACTCTGGAGCCGCAGCCAATTTAATTGAGGAGCAACTCGCGAAGGAGTTGGCCCTCGAGTTCACGTATTTTGAGCAACCAGTTTCTGTGTTGGCGCTAGATGGGAGGCCGATTGGCCAAAGTAAGTGCACAAAGCCGGCCACCAGCGTAGTGGGCGCCGGGACTGTCGTGAAAACTAATGTTCATGCTTAATACCGAGACCTAGCCGAGGTGTTCAGCAAGAAGAAAGCTACCCATCTGCCACCACACAGAAGTTGGGATTGCGCCATTGATTTGAAACCGGGCTGCATGCCCCCTCGTCGGCCCACTTACCCCCTCTCGAGAGCTGAGACGGAGGCCATGGAGCGTTACATTCAAGAAGCCCTTGACATAGGCTACATTCGACACTCCTCCTCCCAAGCGTCAGCTGGTTTCTTCTTCGTACAGAAGAGGGAAAGGGGTTTACGACCCTGTATTGATTATAGGGGGCTGAACAAGGTATTCAAGCAGTTTCACTATCCATTGCCTCTGGGGCCTGCAGCGTTAGAGCAAGTACGAGGGGCAACAATCTTCACAAAGCTAGATTTAAGATCAGCTTATTATCTTGTGCGCATTAAAGAGGGAGACGGGTGGAGAGCCGCCTTCTCTACAACCAACGGCCATTGCGAGTGCCTGGTGGTACCGTGTGGCGTCTCGTTAGCACCGGCGGTTTTCCAGTCGTTTAGTAATGAAGTGGTTCGAGATATGCTAGGAAAGACGGTCATAGCATACATCGACAATACTCTCATTTATTCGAAGAATCGTGCTGAGCACGTTAAACATGTACGGGCGGTGTTGCGTCGGTTGTTAGATAACCAGCTGTACGTCAGGGTGGAGAAGTGCGAATCTCACACAGCCGTGGTTCCGTTCTTGGGGTACATAACCAGCCCGGAGGGGGTACAAATGGACGAGGAGAAGGTGAGCGCAGAGCTAAAATTGCCCAGACCTACCACAGAAAAGGAGTTGCAAAGGTTCTTGGGGTTGGGGAACTTTTACCGACGGTTTGTAGGGGGATTTAGCATGGTTGCTGTTCCACTGACCTCTCTCCTTGAGAAACAGGTGGTCGACGTGGGCCGGAGCTGCCGTCACGTGCTGCTGAGGTCGCGAGTCCAGCCTGCACGCCACTGGGTCAGCCGGGTCCAGCCTGCACGTCGCTGGGTCATCCGGGTCCAGTGTACTTGCTCCCTCCAGACGTTGCAGGCGCCTTCTTGCTCCCCCTGGACGTCACCAGCGCCCCCTGGATGTCGCTGCCGTTGACCGGTACTGCCTCCGTGTCTCCCGGGCCCCAGGAGAAAGGGGGGGTCTTGCGGAACTCCAGGAGGCATCTGTTAGATGGGGGGGCATGTAAGTAAACGGGTAAGACCCCCTCCGGTTGAGGGGGGATTGGCACCACCCAGCGGTCGGCGCAGTCTCAGTCCCCCTAACATTGACTGACCCAACTATTTCCAGGTGCGGCTAGTTAGCCTCCGATCACCTGGGAATATAGGCAGGGCTAGAACATGAGTAGGCACGGAGGATACTCATTATACGCCGTGGTATTAGGCAACGATTGAAGGAAAGTATTGAACGTGCAGCACCAGGTAGGTGCTGCTTAGGAAGCACTTAGTTGGAGGACAAGCATTGAACATGCAGCACCAGGTAGGTGCTGCTTAGGAAGCACTTAGTTGTAGGACAAGTATTGAACGTGCAGCACCAGGTAGTCATGACATGTATGAAACACACACACAAGTATCAATATATATTACATAGTCTAGATCTAAAATGTACTATACTGCAGTTTACAGTGTGGTGGGTGATAGATATTCACAGTTTACCAGTTGTTTACCGATGGGACAGGATTTACAGGTGTATATTACAGTGTGAGCAGTTAGAAAGTTTGTACATTCTTCAGTGTTGTGGGAGGGGATATAATGGAGGCCACAGCTCTTGGGAAGAAGCTCTTCATGAGTCTGTTCCTTTGCGATTTGATGGACCTGAATCTTTTGCCCGATGGAAGGGGGGCAAACAGTTGTGACCTGGGTGGGTGGGGTCCTTGATGATGTTGCCAGCCCTCCTTTGTAGGGGGCTGGCATAGACTATGTTGCGGTCCAGGAGCTTGGCACCAACAATCCTCTGTGGAATTTTGACCGTCTGGGCCAAGGCTCTCCGGGTTCTGCAGTGCAGCTAAAGAACCTAACTATAGCTACGAAGCAGAGGATGCTCTCTATTATGCTCCTGTAAAAGTTTACTAGGAGCTGAGTGGGGACTCTGGCTTTTTTGAATTTCCTCAAGAAGAACAGTCTTTGTTTAGCTTTCTTCACCAGGTGGGAGGTGTTAACTGTCCACTTTGGCAAATAGCATGTTTGTCAAGGTACCAATGACTCTGAGGCATATATTAGGTTTTTAGAGAGACATATGTTCCCATCAAGGTGAAGTATGTTCCCGGAATGTCCATGTTTATTTCAATAGGATAATCTCAGACCACATTCTGTACTGGCTACAACAGCATGGCTTCATAGACCCAAAATGTGTATGCTTGACTGGGGCACTGCCAGTTCAGATCTATCTCCTACTGAACATATATGGCACTTCATGAGGAGGAAAATCCAACAACAGTGAAGACGGACTATTGAGCAGCTGAAGTATTTTATTCAGCAAGAATTGAAAAGGTTTCCGATTGCAAAACTACAACTAGTATTCTTAGTTTCAAAATGATTAAAAAGTTTTATTAAAAGTTTTTTAATGGAAAACATGGTTTTGTCCCAACTTTTGTAGAGTGTGTTGCAGCAGGTAAATATTTAATTTGTGTACAAAATACAGTTAAGTTGGTCAGTAAAACTATGTACTTTGTACATTTGTCAATTATTTAAATAAAGGTTCATGTGAATGAACATGTCACAGATTTTAGTTTTTTTTTGGAATTTGAGAAATATCCCAATTTTTCAGGAAATGGGTTTTGTATTTATTGAATTTTTTGGTGTCTGTTCACTTGTTGCTACCTAGCTACCATTACTATTGTGGCATAACCACTGCCTGAATGATCTAATTAACAAGCTAATTCACAGGGCTGTGTCAGCATCATTTCACTGAAATATGCAGAAGATCAACTTCATAGCAAACGAAAATTAGATGAATGCAGTTTGGATCCAAATATAGTTAATAGAGCTAGCTAACTAGCATACATGTCAAGGTGCTTGTTGACTGATCGGGTCTACCTTCATCGGACATAGATGCAGGTTCAGGGTACCAAGTTGAAAGAGTAGGAGGTGAGCATAGATTTGTTGAAATATATTTACAACAGAGTCCATGAAGCTAAAATGTTTTTGGGTTAGGTCAGGGTGTGTAGGAGGTCTGTATCTTTTCTGCGAACAGAATTTGCAGGAGTGTTTAGACTCAGGGGGCGTTCCTTGCATTTGACAAACATTTTGAAACGTATGGACCAACATTTTCCTAAACTAATTATGAATGTATGTCTTTTTGCTTGAAAACAACTCTAACTGTTGATGCTTGTGACACTGACCGTCTCCTGAATAGGTGTGTAATTTGGCTTTAGGGTCATATACTATGTGTTGACTCTTCATTGAGCAGGTGGAATAAAGTGAATAGCTATCACAGTGCTCTTGCACAGGCAATTGACGTAATCAGTCATTCCGAATGAATAACTCAGTGGGTTATGGTCTTTGTGTATTATACTTGTATGTATTATACCAAGTTAGGCAAACCACGTTGCTCTAGATAATCACTAGATGAATGTTAAAGCACTGTAGTACAGTATTGTGTACAGTTGTGGTAATGTAACTTTAAGAGACAGCATGGCCAGCAGGGCATTTAGGCAATTGCCTAGTTCAGACACCAAAGTTAGTCAGACAGACACTCTGCTTGTTTACATCTAGCTGAAGTGCATCTTTTCCATGTGTTTTTGACTTGTTTAGCTTTCAGTGCTGTTTAAAGTGCTGTTTTAGTTCCTGCACCTTTCATCCTCATCCCCTTTCATTTTATTAATGTGGCAAAATTCCACTCTCCTATTTAAACTCTTGGGATATTGGCAATCTAATTTGCAAGTTGGCTACCCCACACAATATGTATAAAGGTTTAGGAATGCCTCAAACTGCATGAACAATGAATGTTGTACACCGATGCAGTTTTTAAAAAGCATATTGCCTAAATAACACAACAAAAAGAACATATTTTATCATTATTGCTTTAATCAGCTGTAAAACACTCTGTGCTGTCCCCCCATCCCTGGTAGTACCCCTAGTATACACTCGAGAAGACTCTAAACTAGGAAATTTTTTCACAGTTTTTCTTCCACACATGGTGCATGCTGTGTCTATGGAGAAGATCCATGCTCATCCAGCATCACGTTTCTCTGTCCTCCAGGCTGCCACCCACACATCCACCCTGCCCTCCAAAGCTCAATCTGGCATGAACTGTGGAAGATGCAATGTTTCACAGGTTCATCTCCCTAGGTAATTTTATTTCATGCATTTGTTTAAACTGTACTTACAAGGTCCATTAAAAGTCTCATTTTAAATGAAGGCTTTGTAAATATTTATGATTCTGAAAAGAGTACACATTTAAACAGTATTCATTTACAAGTTTAAATAAAAAGGCCAAGGAAATTGTTGATGATTTGTATGCCAGTATCTGCTTTTTCCTAATTCTGCTATTTGATTTAAGAACGGTCATTTTATTCCAGACATGTTTTCTGACAGTGAAAGGGAAAATCCCATAAAATATTATACAGGACATTACTTTCAGATATGAGACTTTTCTTTGTATAGTTAAATGTGGGCACAGAAGCACACACACACACACACACACACACACACACACAAACATAAGCACACACTACCTCATTTCTGGAAAATGTGACATTTTGTAAAATACAATAAAAACAAAAATATGTCATTTTTAAATGCTATCATCTCTGTTCAACCAAAGTTCAAAGAAATGATTTTCAATCTTTTCAGTGAGTACCTTTAATGTATTTTGTAAATATAAACAAATTTATAACTTGATTCCTGCCATACACTCAGCAGGGACTGCGGCATGTTTACCACTGTTACATATTCTTTTCGTTTAATCACACTGTTTAATCATATAGGATTGCTTCATTCAAGACTTCAACTGCTCAGAAATTCATAGTCACTGTTGTCTGATTCTCCTCTTCATGATGCACCAAACATTTTCAGTAGGAGACAGAGCACACACACTCTTTTTCTATGAAGCCATGCTGTTGTGTCATGTGCAGACTGAGGCCTGGCATTGTGTTGAAATAAAAATCAATGACTTCCATAACAAAGATGTTGCCTTGATGGCAACGTATGTCTCTCCAAAATCCCAATATACGCCTCTGTGCGTAATGTCCTGCTCAACTGTGGCTAACTGAGGGTACCACTGTTCTTTTCTTTCCTTGTTTTCAAGCCTTTCCAGTTCCCTCGTGTCCTTTCCTCATTACCTTCCCTTTTTTCTTTTCCTACTTCCTCCCTAGCTTCCCTTCCCCTCCTGACTGGTTATCTGTCAACGTGTTCCTCACATGTTTCCTGAATCCCTAATTGTTTGTCCTCTCCTGAGTCCTGTCTCCTTCTCCTCTGTGTCATCCCACATTCTGTGTACTCGCCTGCACCTTGTTGTTATCAATTAAGTTCCCTAATGTGTGTGTCTTGTGTTCCTTTAAAACCCCTTGTGTGTTACACTCATGTTGATCATATGTCAAGTGTCATTTGTCTGTTTTCCAGGTTAGTTTAGTTTTGTGGTTTTTATGGACTGTCCTTATTTTTCTTTGGGGTTTGATTGTCTGCCTGTAGATTCTGTTTGCTTTTGGACTCTGCTTTTGTTTTATTTTTGAGGAACTTAGCAATAATTAATGGATCCTGCTTCACCATGCATGTGTCCCTTTCAACTTCCGTGTTTTGTTGTGATTTGTTGTTAGCCACGCCTCACACCTGGTCCTCGTTCCCTCCGTGAGTTGTTCATGTTTCATGTCTCTATTTAGTTTCTTGTGTTTGGTCCTGTCTTTGTTGGATAACGGTCGTTATCACTTTGTCATTGTCGTGATTGCCCGATCCTTGTTGTTAGTCGAGGTTTCCCTTAGCTCTGTCTTTGTTTCCCTGTCGTGTTTCTGTTTCCTAGTTCTCGTTTGTTTTCTTAGTGTTTGTCATTTTATTTAGTAAATAAACCCCGTTCAAATAATCGAGCGCTGCATATGCTTCCAAACACCCCAAAATCGTGACCGATAGAACAAAAGCAGTGAATTAAAAATGGGCTATTTTGCCTCTGCTAGTATTGCTGTAGGTGTATGTGATGTTCTTTTGTACATCTTTACATTTCACATTAACCTCATAGCTCCCATGCAAACCTAAAGAAGAGACCATGTCGTGGCTGAGTGATTGCATTTGGTAATTTGTTGCTAAACTATTCCTTTAAAATACGTCCACTTTTAGTTCAAGTAGACCTGGTCTTTTACTCTTGATCATTCAGAGTGAGCATGTGTAGTTCATCACAGAACACACACTGAAAAAGGTAACGCGTGTACATCATTTCTACACAATGAAATATATATTAATGAATTATGACAGAAAACACAAGCAAGCAAATTGAAAGATAACATTGTGCAGAAGTAATATATTTCATTCATGCTGAAATGATTTACATGTTTGAGTCAATTTAAGTCACATATATTTAATGCATTACTTTTCTCAGTGAGAAAACCAGGAATGTTTTTAGCTATATTCAGTTTAACCAGTCACTTAGGGCCTTTGAGCTACAGGGGGCCCAATGTGTGTCATTTTTTAAAATCTTCTCAATATGGTGTGTAGAAAAAAGCATTTTTTCCCTGTTCAAATGTAAATAAGTAGGCAAAACATAAGCGAAGCATTCATATATCTCAAGAAGAATGGGAGAATATTTGCACGCTACAATGGAAAACTGCTCACTCAAATATATGGAGGGAATTACGTATAAAGAACATAATGAATTTTTTAATCACTTGCTACATGAACAGGTCAATAAGCTAGAAGCAAAGTGGATGACAAGGCCAATCATTATATTTATTTTATTTAGTTTTTTTTTTATTTATCATTACAAATGCAATGCACTGCAAATGATTTTGTGTAAATCCCTTTTAGCACCAGAACTGATGTTTTATGTCTGGGGAAATAATGTGACACGTTTAAATATATGTTTAAATGACTCGTAACAATCAAAAAGGTTAGAACTCAAAACTAGCATTAAACGAAATGTCCACAAAATACAAAACTGAGTTAAATTTATGAACAATACTTGTATAAAGGAAGAGAACAACCTTTTGTCTGAAGCTCCAAAATAATAGATTTAATATGCCGCTCCTGCTTGTTCCTACTTATCATCCTGTATTTATTTTATAGATGTCTGATTGTTGTTGCTAGCATCTCCCTTAAACACTGTAATCAGTTCTATCTTTAGGCAGAATACATGCCAGGATAAGGACCATCTACCCTTTTTTTAAGAACACTTACAATAAAGAAGCTAGATGTTGTAACAATTAACATTTAAATAAGAAAAAGGGTTTTTTTTTCTACTTGGGACCCCCAATTAGAACGAAGTGGATGTTGACTAGCGCCTGCCAAATGTTCAGAAACGACCCCACAGACAAAATTTTTCATACACAGATGTGGGAGCCAACTCTATTCCAAAAATGGAGTAATACTTTGTCCCATAGCATGAGGCGCAATGCAGCAAAGCAAAACCATTACCGGCTTTCTATTTGTGTCACAATGATGAGCCATCCGTGTGTTTTCATGGCCCTAAAAACTCAGCCATAAAAACATTAACCTCTGTGAACTGTAAATATTTCTTGAAAATAAGCAGCGGAGTACAAGAAGACAAATACTGACAAGCCGATGTATTCTAAGTTCCATCTACCTAAAAACGCATTCATCAAGATGAAAGGAGGCTTGGCCCTGGCTTGTGTGTAATATATGAATCAGGCACTAGATTAGTACAGAGAGGTTCTCACAGAGTGGCTGTGATTTAATTTTCATCGGAAAGTAGAAATACTTCATTAGAAGCTCATTAACAGCTCATTGACAGTGCATTAACGTAGCTAGCCTGTGATTAAGCCAATAAGTAAGAAATTCGTGAAATTATGCACAAAGCGGTTGACATTGTGCCACAGCTGAGGGGGGATTTGTGATAGCTTGCATGTCTGTTTGTGGAAATCAACAGGTCAGCGCAATAATGGTCTTTTAGCGGCACTGCCTGACCTTCAAGCATTTCCTACAGTACCTGACATTTTGTGACAAGATGATATTCTCTCTCACTCTCTCTCTCTGTAGGTCTGTCTCTCTCACTTTACATCTCCTTGTGTTCTCTCTCCGGCATGCGCACACACAGGCATTTTCATAATTAGCTTCCTGCTGATAAAAGTTGAGGATATTGGCCTCCTGTGGAGAGGTAATGCGCTAATATGTCTGGGGATTCGCTCTGTGAGATTCGTTTAACACTGGGTTGTGTGGGGAAGCCTTGAAGCGTTCTTATTTACCACATGCGTTTCTCACGAAGGCCTTGCGGAGACTCATTTACTTGACCAAACTGACCGATAAAATGGCTCATCTTAGACTGTTTGCTTTGCGTGCATTACAAAAGTGCTTTGCAGTTTATTTTGAAACAGGGAAAGCTTTTCTAATGCAGTTTCGTGATTAATAGTTAAGCTGGAGCAAAATGCATTTCTAGTAGCCTGACTATATGCACCATTTAAACAGCTTCTGTAATTACTAATAATTATGAACAGGGAAATATGTTTCAGTATTAATCAGTATTCACTGCAAACAGGGCCAGACCCAGAGCTGAATGTTTTTTTTTTCTGATGCAGTTGAGAGTACGAATGTAAAGTTGTCAATACAATATTTCTTTCATTAGTAAACTTCATATCTCCTCAACAATTACTTTACAGGACAAGGAAAGACATTTCTAACTTTAACAATCATGCTAATGTTTCATTAGTCAAGGTTGACACAGTCAAGGGCAGTTGGTGAGGTTTAGAACAGTAATGCATCGATCGGGGAACTGGGGGAACTTGATATGTAGGGGAGGGCAATATGAAAAGATTATCATGATAAATTACATTACATTATGTCACAGTGTGCTTTACTTGAGCATACTGTGGATATTGTTGGTACTTAAAGAACACTGACCAACTGCAGGTTTCTTTACAAAGAGGGCATAATTAGTCCTGTTTGCTGCATTTCGAAGTAGAACTGTAGAATAAAATTCACTGTACTCATATTTTCTGATAGTATTTTTAAATATGGATTAAAAGTTATCCAACCTCAGAAAAATGACTTATCATGAAACCTATTGTGAAATGTTTTAAAGTATTGTAGTTTTTAATTCATCTGACATTTGTGGTGTACACATCAATTCCAATACATGAACATTTATAAACTGTAGAAGCTTGAATAGCATTGCAGAAAAATATGATAACTTGAGGGAAGCTCCCAGGGTAGGATATACCCCACCCTATTTTCTCTCCTGATCAGATAAGGCTAAATCTAGTCACTTTTATTGAAAGGCTGTGGCCATTGAACTGTGAAATTTTATTTGCATCATTTCTTCCTCTGGGACGTTTTTAAAGTCAAAATAGTTTTTTGGATAATAATCCATGCATTATGTAAAAAAACATATGTTACACATACATGCTTTTGTATTTATGTGTGTGTGCTGGTGGAGAAAGCAGTGCATTTGCTTTTGGTTTGGAAAGGATTTTTTTTTTTTTGATGGGAAAATGTCAAATTTGACCTTTAAGGATACAATGTCTCCTGAGACAAGGGGCAAAAGGTCCCCTTTAGCATACTGACCCAACAATATTATTAAATATGTGAGTTTGGACAATGCCTTCAAAATAGTATAAAAATTTCAGAATAGACTGTATAACTGCAGGAGGGGAGCGAACTCAGGATTCGGGCTGGAGTTCTAGGTGACGTCTACGTGAGCTGTAAGGTCAGACCTCTCCCTGAACAGAGACAGAACTGAGGAACTAGGAGGAGACAGAGTGGTGGTGAGGTGAATAAACCTTGTTACAGGAAACACAAGCTAGAGCTTCATTAATGATCCTCCTTGTTCCCTTATTTCTTAATGACATGCAATGAAATTAATATTTGTAAAATCACTATGCAGTATAATATTTTTAGTGTTGTATTTTGATTAGTAACACATGATTTGCCATATAAAGTACATATTCTGCAAAACCTAGATGGCAAATGCAAGATTTGCCAGAAGGAGCTTCTAACCTCAGGTTGGGGGGCATTGTGCCACAATGGTGCACTCCTTTTTAAGATACATTTTTGTGCTAGAAAAACAAAAAAGATGTCTGCTATTCCAGTTTATTTGCCCTAACCTTGTGCAGGTTTATGCATCATCATCCTGTACAAGCTACACTCACACAGATATACAGTATTTTACAATAACTGGACATTGATCTTAAAGAGAGCATTTCCCCCTATTAACCCCAATAACATTTGTTTGAAGAGTGATGCAATTGCACTAAAATGAATAAAATACAGACATTGGAGCACATAAGCCCAGCGTCATCTAAACTTTCATACTTAAACTTTTTAATACATTTGTTGTCAAATATTGCTTAGAAATTTTGGTAGAATTAAAACACAATCGTTTTAAAGCAATTTCCCCCAGTATGATTGATATCTTACAATCCATGTTTAGATATGAAAATGATGAAAAATAAAAATGAAATTAAATTTAAGTAAATATCTGCTGCATGAATGCTTACAGAAGCAACTGTTTTTTTGTACGTTTTATCACTGTTGGTAATACAAGGCCAATTTGAAAGTCTTCTTGGTTCACGGTAAAGTATAGGTTACTCTTCAGCCCTTTCTTGCCAAGAAAAGAAACCTCCGTTTTTTAACACTGAATTGCCAGCTAATTGCCAGCTCATTGTAAGGAATATTGTATTATGTAGGGGGTTTATTAAACAATGTTACACAATATTTGTTCTCAGCTTCTAAGTGTTATATTTCAACTGCTTATGCGATGTAAAAACTGCTATATTCCTCACAATCTTTGACTTTATGACCACAGCCCATACATGCTTTGTATTTATACATTTATTCAAATTTGTATTTTTTCTGGATAGTGCTAGAAACTTTTAGAAAGTTTTAGAAAATTCTGGACAATTCAAAGACTTTTGGGCAGTTCTCACAGGTTTAAACATTTTGAAAGTCTACTTAGCATTTAAACTCAATGAAGAATGTTCTGGAAAACATATCAATTTAATAATATCATTGTTCTGACCACAGAAGCAATATTTTTGTGTTACAATAGCCATTTTCTATTTATTTTAGGCATAAGGGATTGGGTAAACACACTTTATCCCCAGGAGCAAAAATAAAATATAATTCTGTTACATAGTGTTATCGTATTAGGTACTGGGTAATCTAGTGATTATTTTGCTATATTTGATATATATGCTTATATATGTAGAAACAGCACATATTTAATTTTACTTAATTTACATGAAATGTATAACATACATATGTGGGATCCTAATAGCTAATAGCTCTCCCTTGTGGAGAAGGTTCAGACTGAATACAGCTTTATAATGACATGCAGATTCCCTGTTTATCATTCTAAATGGCAAATTAATCACTAATAAATTAACACTTATTATGATTAATGTTTTAATTGAGTGATCGGTTTAAGTGATTGTGGCAGTCCCAGTAGCATATTCAAATTGCAGCTTGTGAGATTTGAAAATTGCACACTTCCAAACTTTGATGTCATTTAAGAGATGAACCATTTTACCCTAATAGTGTTTCTACATTAGAAGACACATTCCATGCAGATGAGAACTAAAAAATGATGGCATATGGCATACTACGTCCTTACAAAGCAATATAGGGCCCAAACAGTAGAATGAGAAATAGCCATGTCAGCCAGAAAGCTGTCAGTTATCCACACAGTGGGGTCAGAGCACATCAAAGCTCCACCAGTACAGATGAGCACATCCTCCACAGAACAACTCTAGCCCAGAGGCTTCACATTCAGTAGCCTTCACTTACAACAAACTGACATTTGTGCTGTGCATTTATTTCAAGTGGTTATAAACTGTGCCACATTCAGTTTTGGCCATTTAAACTGAAAACTTGCAAAAACTGCTGAATGTTAACATAACACAGGTACAAGATTGTCCAATCAAATGTGTCGCCAAATTCAAACAATTATTGCTTCAGTTTTCAAACACAAAATCAAAATCAATTAACAATGCCATTACAAAGTTAGGGTTTTTTTTAAGTTTGTAAAACGAACACAATCATTCTTCTCTCTTTTCATTTTGCACCTTGTCCGTCTGTTGGAGACAATAAAGCACCCAGTTGGAACACCTGACCATGGCCTGTCACACAGTAAACAGAAAAACAATCATTCACGAAACATCATATGGTGTAGAAACTCATTACAAGTTAAGGCTTATTCTTTGAAGTCATTCGTTTTGGTTATGAAATGATAGATACTGAACATGCAAGAGAAAAAAAGGCAGGAGCCTGAGGGGAGTTGAAGGGAAATGCTGAAATGTCTTGAGTCCATTCCTTGGAAAAACCTGTGGACATACAATTCTACTTCATCCCTGTGTTGCTGAGAACATCGGTGTGAGCTCCAGGAGTAAATGGCTTTTTGTATTTCTTACTATGAAGTGAGGAGCAGAGACAATCAAGAACATGTATGGAGTGAGATGTCCTTCTCCAAATACTCTAGATGTCATAACGCTTTAACAAAAACATATTTCAATAGCAAAGCCCTCACAAGAAGTTGTAGGCTGAGAGTTCTTGTCAAACACTGATAAATAATGCATTTTCTATTAATTACCTGTTAATATGGGTTGTTCATGCTCTTGGTGGAATAACAACATGCCAGATTGTGCTGAGAAATATCAGGTCAATAATATTCATATATAAAATGTTCCTTATTTAAAGTGATGACTCAGCCAAAAATTACATTCACACAATTTAACTTTACACCAAAAGCAGTCAGTCAGCCAATGCATGTTTATCTGGATTTTGCTTCTGAAGTTTTGGACTGGTGCTACAAGGCTAATATATCTAATAAGTAATGAAAGCTTACAGTGACCAGTTCACATTGTACAAAATAGATTCATAGCCTCACTGCATAGTGAAGTTATATCTAGTACTGTCTTATGTGACTTCTGATACTGTTTGACATACTGTTAACTATGAAAATATACACAAGTATGAACATAATTCAAGCTTCAAACTGGCTCCATTTTACAGAAATAAATGTCCCATATAGTTATATACAAATAAATACATATGTATTTTCTTGGAGTGACTTTTGTTTGTCAAGCACTCCTGCAGAGGGTAATAATGGTCTGAATGTGGATTGGTGGTGTCCTCAGAAATGCCATGATACACTTACAAAAACATGTTTTTAACTTAGCAGGTGTTAATAGAGCTTTGTTTTTTTTCCCCAATAAAACAGGATGCCCACTTACACCCTATTGCAATTGCATTGAATGAAAATAGCCCAGTCTAACTGCACCTTTAAATTAACTACTAAACTAAAAGGTTTGCATACTTTGCCACACAGATACGTAATACTGGATAATTTGCATGAACAATAAATAACTAGGTATAATATTTGTCTCTTGTATAATAATTGGTTCTCTTTATCTACTTTTGGACTTTGGTAAATTAGATGATGTTTTAATAATTCTAATTATATATATATATATATATATACACACACTATTGTAGTGCCACAAACGGTGCACAACACATGCTAAACTGTTAGCTATAAAATTCCATCACTTACTGGCCACCTTATCCTTGTAGCTTCATTGCAAAGCTAAAGAAGAAAATGTGTCTTCACCGAACATGTCTTAGCTGACTGGCCGTATTTAGAGTATTGGCAAATTGTGCAAATGGGATTTTTTCCTGAAGTATCATTTTAACATTATTGTCCATTGTCTCCAGCTGTTATCATTGTCTGCTTTATTCAGGTGAGATTACAAAGGAGGTAAATGGCAAGTCAGTTCATTTCAGACTTAACCCCGTAAACCTCTCGGAGTTCATCTTCCGGAGCTTTGGTGGCAGATGACCGTCCATTCTTCCCCCAATTCCAACCCCAACCCCTCCCACCCCACCAGCCAACCGCTGGAGCTTGGGGGGCAGGTCTGTCACTGACTGGCTGATGGGCTCGATCCCGCCCATCAGTCCTAGCTTGGGAGGTAGCTTGTCTTCCATGGGGCTGAGGAGGGATCCAATAGGCGGCAGCCTTTCTTCAGCCACACCTGGGGCTGAGCTTATCCGCTGGAGTTTGGCGGGTAGGTCTCCCAGGTTATACGTAATTTCAGAGCTCATGCGCAGCAGCTTGCGAGGCATGCCATCCCGTCCGCCTCCATCCCGGCCAGTCAGCTTCTGCAGCTTGGCTGGGAGCTTGGTGCTGGCCAGTGGGGCAGCCATGTTAACTGATGCAGTCTCTGCGTCACTTTGTAGCTCCAAACCCTCCAGTGTTCCACTGCCATCGGTCAAGCCACCTGTGCTATGGCACAGCGAGGGGGCAGTGAGTGGTGAGGACAACAGCAAACTCTCTTCCTGCTCTTTCACACTGTGAGGAGGGGTGGGGACCTCGAATGTGCCATGGAACTGCGAATAGTCCACCTTGAAGAAGCCCTCCTCCAGAGAGATGACAGGGAAGAAACGGTGACCCCACAGGACTTCGTCCTCTGTGTATGAGGTGCGGGCTTGGCAGGTCATGCCTGATACAAATGAAAAAACATAAAAGCATACAAGCAAACAGTTAATGTCAGTATAGGTTATGCAATAAAAGTGCAACAAGAACAGCAAGCCAACATCAGCTATCATTAATAATAATAATAATAATAATAATAATATAAACATATTTACTTAACTCTAAATTTTACATTTAACTAAATTTTATCTAACATCTAATGTGTGTGTGTGTGTGTGTGTGTGTGTGTGTGTGTGTATGTA
>JBBPDA010000105.1:4387798-4397873 GCA_037974385.1 Arnoldichthys spilopterus
ATATGTGTGTTCATGCATTAAAACAGTCAGAATTAATTTTCCAACTTTCTTTATTCTTTAGAATTAAATAGGTTGTTCTCTGCCTTAAAGACTGATATACTGTCATGTGAAAAATAGTCATATCCCATGTACGTTTGTATTTGTTCCCATGTTTATTTTATCAACATATTTTAACAAGCAAACATTTCACTGTTTCATACAGTGCATCCAGATAAGGGAAAAAATACGAAATACTTGAACAAAAAATAAATGTAGCTTATTCAATCATTTATTTAACAAAAATATTAAGAAATGTAATATTCTGTTGAGAAGGAAAGTACACCCTTGGGCTCGGAAGCTAGTATTGTCATCTTTAGCAGAAATCACTTCTTGTAGGCGTTTTGAATAATTGTCCACTGGTCTCTGACATCAGCTTGCTGAACTTTTTTACCACTCTTCCATGCAAATGTCTTTCAGTAGCAAGATGTTTTCTTGCATGTACTGCTTTTTTTCCAATTCCCTCCACAACATTTCAGCAATGCACTTTGACTAGACCATTCCATAATCCTTAATGTCCTCTTTTTGAGCCATGAATGGCACCTAATCTGGAAAACCTGATTGTAATGTTAGTTTAAGGGTGATAAACACTAGGGTGTACTTACATTTTCCATGTAACCGATCTATTATTTTTTATTTGCATTTTGAAAATGACTACAAAATATCAAATTTATTGTTGGATTATAATCACCTTTACCTCTAGGCACTATATCAAAGAGGATGAAATGTTTGCTTATTCAGATATGTATAAAAAATAAAATATTTCCATGGAATGTACCTATTTTTTCACATGACTATATGTAAATAAGCTTTGTTCTGATTGGCAGCCTTGTATTGTACCTCATTAAAAAGCCTTACACAACAAAACACTTCTTATACGTTCTATGTGAATGAGAGGGCTGTAGGCTGAATAGACAGTTATATGCAATTATTTCGTCTTCATGACATCATGAAAACAGAAGGGATAAGAATCGAATACCAGTTCCAGTTGAGAACTGGATCCAAATTGTCCGATAGATCAGAACTGTACACCTCTGAAGTTATCAATTACATTTATTGATGCCAGGATGATATTCTGACAGCTGAATAATATTTTTTTTAAAAAGCATATGCGTCATGATGTCAAATACTGTGTCTGCACTGTTGGAACTTTACAACAAGAAGGAGTCATAGCAGAGAGGAAAAAGCAGCCTAGTGTGTGGCTTCATTTCATGAAAATGACAGAGCTACTTGTAATCTGTAAAATGATCATTGGTAAAGTTATTATGGGTGGAAATACCAGCAATATGCCAAACATCTTTTGACACAACATGGGCTAAAATCTGAGGAATGCTGCATATCTGACACTCTACACAAGTGTCACTGCTTCCTAACTGAGCAGCATGCCCGCTTATGAGCACCATGCAGGCAGGCTTAGCAGATTTTTTTCTTTGACTAAGGAAACATAAATGAAAACAAAAGCAGTTCATGCTTATTTTATGCAGAAGAATTTTTCATTTATTTAGCCAGTTATATATTTGATTGAAACTTATTTCATTTTAAAGGGAAATATTGAAATGTATTCAAATGTTATGGGCAAATATGCTTGTTCTGTTGAAGAAAGTAATATTTTTGTTTTCCAAGTTACATCCTTTTAAGAAAAAAAGCATTACAACTCACTTTACCATGTTGAAATGTTATTAGGTACATTCTACATTGTGTTCCAACTAAATTTATGCTGAATATTGGGGGGACCAATAAGCAAAATCAATAATGGCATCAGTATCAACAAAATTTTATCAAATCTTATTCCTAGAAAACAGTGGATTCAAAACAGGCCATTTTTTTCAGCTTAGTTTTCACATATGGACTGTATAAATGCTTTGAAACATTTACAGTGATCTCATATTAATCTGTTTATTTTTCAAAAAATAAAGAAAATGATCTGATTCCCTGATATGTGAATGAATATGTGAAAAGTTTACTTATTTAAGAGAAAAAACATGCATTATTAACACACATTCAGACATGCAAACACACACATTTATACACACGTGTATGTGAGCACACAGGAGCAAAATTTACTGTCAAGCAACACCCACGGGAACGTCTGTTCATGGTCCATTTGGTTGCATGAAAACAAGAGCTTTATCAGAGGGAAATTCATTAGATCTGTGTATCACCCACCCTCTGCCTCTTTAATTAAACCACATAAAGCCTCAGCTATAAAAAGAAGCTTCATATGAACCCAAGAACAGAATGTTTCTGAATCTAATCCAGCACATCTTCCCTGTAGCAAGAAGCTCAATAATAGAGGTACCAGGTTTGTGCTGCCCATCAAATAGTGCAGACACAATAGATGGAGTTAAAGGGTCCATATTTTACAATCGACTTGCTCCCTCAATACCAACCCACCCCCTGGCGCTTTTGTCAAATGACATGTTTTATTGATTTTCTAAGTTAAAATAAATACACATCCTCTACAGAGAACACATTTTAATGCACTTACTGTTCATCTGCTGGATTTAACACTGAAAAAAATCCAATATAAAAGGTGACCTGTGCAAAGGTTATGGCACATGGAAAGTTATGTAACATTTTAATATTTAATAAATATGTTAAATTCAGCAAATACATAATGTGCAGAAAGATTTGTTATATTTATATTAAAGTTGGGATTTTTCATAAAATGTAATAAAATCAAGAATGTGTGATTTGTTCATTTCTTTTAACTTTGATGAAAGTTGGAGGAAGAGATTTCCAATGTTTTCACTAATTTAGGATTTGACATCTGCAACACAAACAAAAAAATTAGGATGGAGCAAAATAAGATTGAGAAGTATATATATTCATGAAGTTATGCCATTTACAAACATTTGACAATAAGCAGGAAAGCTGGTAACAGGTGAGGGGAAAATGACATAAGATAATATATAAGCATCATCCAAATAAGGCTCAGTCTCTGCAAATAAAGATGGGTTGCAACTCATCCCTTTGTGCCAGACATCATGAGAGAGTCCGTTCAAAAAGAACACTGCATAACACAAGATTACAAATAATTGAGGTCTTCACCATCTACAGTAAATAATATTGTGAAAAAACTCCCAGAAGGCACTGCATAAGAAACTATCATGCTACTGTGAAAAACATTGCCACATGGGCTCAGGAAGACTTTGCAAAATGCTCTGGTTTAAAACAAGCCACCACTGCATCTAGAAATGCAACATAAAACTCAAAGAGAAAACTGAACATCAATTCTACACAGAAACATGGTTCTCTGGACCTGAGCTCATCTCAGGTCTCAGATGTATCAGATGAGTTTTCAGGAAAAAATGGACTGTGCCAAGGATAAAATTAATCATCCAGACTGTTATCAGGGAATTGTGCAAAAGCCAACATCTGTCATAGTATGGGGAAGGGCCCATGTGACCATGGTAAGGGTGAAGGTCCTATTGATGCGGAAGCATATTTTGGATTTAAGAAAGACATATTCTGCCAGCAAGGCTGCATCTTTTCCTGGGATTTTCAATAGTTATTTCAGCAAGACAATGCTAGACCTCATTCTGCATGTGCTACAACAATATGGCTTCGTAGACAGAGTTCATGTGCCTGACTGCCCTGATCGATCTCCTATTTAAAATGTATGAAGCTTCTTTAAGAGGAGATTTAGACAACGGTCACCACGGACTGTTGAGCAAGAACGGGCAAAAATTCCTTTTGCAGAACTGCAACAGTTAGTCTCCTTAGTTCCTAAATAAAAAAAAGTGTAATTATTGGATTGGTGATGTAACACATTGGTAAACATGCCTTTATCCTATATTTTTCTCAGTGTATTGCAGGCATCAAATTCTGTATTTGTTCATATTTAAAATATACATTTAAATTGATAAGTGAAAACATTGGAAAAAATATCTTTAAGCTTTCATCAGTTCAAGGGGGTTTACAAATCACACATTCTTTTTACTGCATTTTATTAAAAAATCTCAACTTTTCTGCAAATGGGGTTTGTAGTTCCTTGTAGGGGACGTGCACTTTTTTCATGTAATTTAACTGGTGGTCAATTGCAAAGGTCTGTGCTATCATGTCTGTGCAGGCTTTTTTGTGGCGGGGGTTTATTTTTTGTAAACAAACAATAAACAAAAAACTTTTGACACTGAAGTGAACAGAAATCTCTAAATATAAATGTAATGCATTGCATCACTGTACACATTATTATGTAAATGAGTCCTGAGTTGTCTTTTATTTGTATAACAAAACCAGCAATAAAGTCTTTAAAATGTTAAGGCTTAAAACATGGAAGCATGGAAGTGATTTTAGTCCAGTGAAAGGCGACCATCTCTGCAACTGTCTGCTCAGAGCCTGAGTCAGGGCTCTTTATCTCCTTCTTTGTGTGCCTGCGTTCACAGAGAGAAGCTGAAGATCTGAGGTGTTTGTGGAAGTGAGCTGAAAGAGTGTTTGGGAATCAGTGAGCCAAGCTCAGTGCCGCTAGATGTGAACTCGGAGCTGTTTGGAAAGCTGTCCTGCTTTACAGCCAAGGCTGCCAAGATGGAAAAGAGGAAAGCAGAAGGACAAAAAACAAACAAAAAAAAAACGGTGGATCAGCCGTCGTCTCCTGTGGAGAACGTACACACACCTCCGGTTACATAAACTGCCACAGACCACACTCCATCAAAGCACATGCGCAACACAGACTACAATGCACTCTCTATGTCTCTTGCCCACAGTTTTGCATCTCTCCTTCTTTCGGCCCCATTGTAAAATCCCCATTGCCAAGTTGACAAATCCTCAGCATAGGAGTATGAAACATTATTATTCAGCCCATGAAATATTAAACAGGCTTTCTGATGTTCGCTGGAGTATGTGTGTGTGTGTGTATGGTAGGGTGGGGGACTCTAGACAGATTCCCCTCGAATAGCGCTTACATAATCATCCCATATTCACCTATTACAGCAAATTTCATTACAGCCATTGGTGAGAAAATGTTTGCACGTATTAATCTATGCTGGGGGGGCAAACAGACAAACAAAACAACAAAGATAAAACAACACACGATATCACTGCACTCCTACAGCTGACTGTTATGAGAACAATTTATATTTCCGAGAGGGATAATGTGTTTCTATGGCGACCGTCATTAAGAGCTCTGTTCGGTTCGCGCGGAGGTGCTCTCTCTGTGACCTGTTTCTGTCATCTTTTTCTCTCTCTCTCTCTCTCTGCCACTCCGTCACTCTCTCTTTTCTTTTTCTATCCTGCATTGTGTTGCTCCTGCACTCGCACCACTCTCTTTCATTCTCCACCCCAACCCCCAACACCACCCCCGTATCCTCTGTGGCTTGGCCAGGTAGGTGGGCTCTTTTTGCCCACTTTTGTGCATCTCTCCCTTCACCAACACCATCATCATTATCATCATCATCATCTCTAACTCTCTGTCCCCGCTTCGTCTCTCTGACATGTTCTCTTCCTCTTCCTTTTCTGTCTCTCAACTCAACTGAGAGAAGCTTTACTGGCATAACCATGTTAAAGGGGAATTCCACCTGTTTACCTGAACCTGTGCAGGTTCCTGAATGAAATTTAGCCACTAGCTTGGATTTCTTCACAGTAGTGGTGATAGGAACTTGGGGTTACAATGTCTACTACCCAAATATACCCACCTTATTTTTTTTTATATCTAACAACGAGTGAACCTACACATGCCTTCAGTTTTATACGTAACAGTGATAACGCCATGACTGGTTAAAAAATGTTTGGGTACCATCTACAACCTCTTGCAAGTTTCTGAATGTACTTTAAAAAAGGCATTCGATTAGAAATGAAATAAGAAATATAAGAAAAATAAAGTCTCTGAGATCCTGCAACATATTCATAACCACCTCATGTAATGCAATAATTTCTGTGAGATTTTAGAGGCATTAAAACGCTTCAGATGTTTGGTTCCTATCGCTACCACTTTAAACAATTCTCTTTTACTACAAAGAGCATTTCACATTAAACTGTTCTAGATGACTTTGATTACATCTTAACCAATTATTTGTGCAGAAATACAAAATAAATAATTTATTCCCCTTTATGTAGCAATACTACCAAAGTATTTTAGTCTGTTTCAGTTTTTAAAGCCTCATCAGTAGAAGAGCATTCCCAACTAAAAAAGAACAATTTTGATTCAGCCTGTGAGTTTAGAAATAACATTTTCTTTCCAGATCATGTAATCAAGTGTCAAAACAGTTCATCCATCAAAGTACAAGAGGAGTGGGGCATATTACTGTGTCCTCTCAAGTCTTTACTACGGGACGGGATTTCCAAAAAACAGTAACCTTACGACATTACTTTTATTTTTGAGCTGAAACAAGCAAATAATTAAACAACAATCATAAGGTGATGATAGCAGAGATTTCATAATCCAAAGAGAGATTTGCACCCTCAATCTAAAAAAGATCTGTTTGGAAATACCATGGATATTGTTCAGTAGACGGCAAAATTGTGGTAAATTGAGGGTATGTCATAACCAAGCTGTGTAAGCTGCAGCTTATCATTCCCCTTGTAGACACAATGCACAAAAACAGATATTTGTGTAGTTGGAAGGAATAATCAAGCTGCATTTTGGTATATTTAGAACATTAATATTTTCACACCAGACAAAAGTAAGTAATAATAAGCCCATTTAAATTTCAGTTATTCTAATTGCATTACCTAATTTGAGAAAGTAATTAGTTACTCTACTCATTACCAACAAAAGTATTGGAATTACAGGAATGTGCTACTTTGTAAAGTGTTTCTTCCAAAAATAGAATAGTTACATGGGATGTTTTGGTAACTGTGCCTTTAAGCTGTAAATAGCCTCTGCTCATATTAGATGCCTTCTACTATGTCTCATTCAAAAAGCAGTCTACACTTAAACACTTCTCATAACTTCCGCCTGAGCCGACTATCCTGACGTAGACTCAGACAGATGCATGCAAATGGCTTGGTGTTCATTACAACATGAAAACTGTGAATTTAAAACAGGCTGCTTTCACAGCTTAGTTTCCAAATATGGAATGTATGTTTGAACAGTACATTTTTATATTTACATACAATATTAAACTCTTTTATTTTTCATGAAATGGGACATTAATCTACTTCTCTATTAGTTTGTTGAAAAATCAAGTTTCTTCTTACCCCAAACATACTTGATTAGCCAAAGTGTGTTTGGTGTTAAGATTGTTAAGGGTTAAAGTAGTTATAAGACTAATGTAGCTAAAGAGCAATAAAAGTGTATTATGCTCAAAGTAAAGTGTTTAATTAGTTCATTAATTCATTCACTAATTATCTTGAGTTTATTATCCTAACCAGTGTCACAAGGTTTGCCAGAGCCTATCCCAGCACTCATAGGGAGAACGGTGAGGTAACACCTTCGACAGGTTGCCAGCCCAATGCAGGGCAGGCACACATTCACACACACAGTGACACCTAGGGGCAATTTAGCATCTGTAATTCAGCTGATGCACATGATTTTGGACTGTAGGAGGAAACCGGAGCTCCCAGTGGAAGCCCAGGACGTACTTGATCTTGAGCAACAGTACTAACCAATGTGTTGCTGTGCCGTTCCAGAAACGTGTAGATTATAAGATTGCAATTTTTATTATAAGACATCCCAGAATTCATGAACACTGCAATGCTTTTACATATATTTTCATACATAAAGAACATCAACTAACAAAGACAAAAAATCATATTTTTTTGCTTGTGTCTGTTGCAAGCTACCATTGTAAAAGCAAACATAAGAAATATAAATTTGACATTGACATGCTGATCCATTTAATTATGCCTGACTTGTACACATTATTACTACTGTCAGGGTTATCCAAAGTCTCTGAATATGTTATATTAATTCAGCAAAAACAATAGTCAGCTTTACTCAGATGTAGTCAGTCAGCCAAGATTTTTGGTGTCCAACATAAGCCTCGTAAACTCTAAACTACAGCAGCAAAATTTGGACATCAAAATTTGACTGAATACATATGGGGAAAGTTGATGTTTTTTAATGTGTCCTAAACATATCGACAGGTCTGCACCATCCTAATGAAAGGGTAGAGACCATTTAAGTTGTTTTAGATTATATTTATGGAAAAGATTTGGATGACTTTTGACTTCTACGGCTCTATTTTAATGATCTAATGCAAAGTGTAAAGCAAAGAGTGCAACTAGCATTTGTGAACGTATCCAAATCCGTTTTGATGTTGGAAAAAAAACCCCAAGAGTTTGCATAAGCACAAGGCGCAAATGTTGTCCTAACTCTCTTAATAAGTGAGTCGTGTTTTGGGCTTTACATGCAATAAACCAATCAGAATGGCACATAACCTCCCCTTTAAAAGGCAGGAGTGCATGAGCTAGGGTGGATTGCTATCATTCTGGCACATTTACCTTACAAAGCAAATGGGTTTTCAAAGAGGAACAGACCTGTTTGTGTGCAAAGTAACAAAAATGAGCGAACATCATTTATGGGACCACCACTCATAGACCTATTCCTTTAAGCCAAAGTCTTTGAATAAAAGTATGAGGTAAAATAGGGTTCGTGTAAGTGTACCTACACAGAAAGCTCAACTGTCTCTGTGATGTCTGAGACGGCATTGTGTTTTGCCACTGGGCTGCGCCGAGCTGTAATCGACCATGCACATGTGCCCTGTTCTCTGTGCACTCTCAGTGACATACAGTGTGACACTTCAGGGTTTGTCATTGGGGTAGGGGGGGTTGGGGTATTCAGAGGTGGTCTTTATTTCCCATGTACTGTGGTGGAGGGACAGATGCTAGTCAATTACCGTTTAGCACTCAATGTACACAACAACACTTAAACAGCCATAGCTAGTGAACGACACCATCATCCAGTGCTCAAAGACACAAGTAGTAGCCAAGCAGAACAGATACTTCGAATAGGGTATGGATTATGCTCAGTCTAAACATTCTGTCTCCAATACGCTAGTTTCAGTGTCTGCACAGACTGTGCTGTGAATTCCTTCGAGGCATGCAGCGGTTTTCCAAATGCTGCCTATGATGTAACAGCCCACAGCTCTGCAGAAGTAACAGAAGAGTGGCTTACAATTTAGCAGCCAGATCGAAACTGAGAAAAAAAGCTAGAAACATACCTCACACCAAGTGCACAAATGAGTAAGGGTGTAAAATACTTGAGGGACTGTAGAAATTGAATATAGAATACAATTTCTGTAGAACTTCTATAGCAGTGTTTCCTAATCCTACTCATGGAGGCCCACCACCCTGCACATTTTAGTGTTTTCCCTGCTTTTACACATTGGGGTTATTAAACCAAGTCAAAGTCAGGTGCACTAGGTACAGGGTAGTGGGCCTCCAGTATTGGGAAACGCTATTCTATAGAATTTAATAAATTTACAACCCCAAATCAGAGAAAGTTGGAAAACACAAATAAAAAAGAAAGTAGTAATTTCTAAATTTACTTTGACTTGTATTTCATTGCAGACAATATGAACACAAAATATTTCATGTTTTGTCTGGTCAACTTTTTATTTGTAAATATACATCCTTTCATTTTAGACCTGCAACTCATTCCAAAAAAAGTTGGGACAGGATCAATTTAGGGCTAGTAATGAGGTCAATTGGTTTAATAACGATGTGATTTAAAACAGGTGATGTCAACAGGTGATTGTATTTATGATTTGATACAAAAGCAGCATCCAAGAAAGGTTTATTCCTTTAGGAGCAAAGATAGGCTGAGGATTGCCAGTTTGCCAACAAATACGTGATACGTGAAAATTATTGAAATGTTAAAAAACAATGTTCCTTGAGAAGAGATTTGAAAATTTCACCTTCAAAAGTGCATAACATAATTAAAAGATTCAAGGAATCTGGAGGGATCTCAGTGCGTAAAGGACAAGGGCGTAAGCCTAAGCTGAACAACCGTGATCTCCGATCCCTAAGGCGGCACTGCATCAAGAATCGTCTATCATTTCTAAGCGATATCACCACATGGGCTTAGGACGACTTTGGCAAACCTTTGTCAAGTACCACAATACGTAGTTACATCCACAAATGCCAGTTAAAACTGTACTGT
>JBBPDA010000105.1:4397973-4438402 GCA_037974385.1 Arnoldichthys spilopterus
AACACTTCATCACTTGGTGTCTTCAGTCCCTAAATGTCTTTTAAGTGTTGTAAAAAGGAATGGCAACATTACAAAGTGGTAAATGCTTTACTGTCCTAACTTTTTTTGAAATGTGTTGCAGGTCTGAATGACAGGAAAGGATGTACATTTATAAATGAAATGAAGTTGACCAGACAAAACATGAAAATTTTTGTGTTCTAGTTGTCTGCAAAGAAATATTAATCAAAGTAAATTTAGAAATTACTATTTTTTTTCCATACCATCCCAACTTTTTCTGATTTGGGGTTGTAATACTTGCACTTCCTCAATTACATTTCCAAGAGATGCAGCTTTTAGCTGCTTTTATAGCACCTTTTTACATGTTCATTTATACCTTTTGAGATTCTTCTTTATTTTTCTTGCCAATTAGTAGAGTTTAACCACATTTAAATTAGCATTTCAAGTCAAATTCATATCAGTGTAGAATGAATTTGCCCTTAACTATGCTAATATATATTTGTGCGAGGACTAATGCCACTTATTACTCACTACAAACCACTGTTACACACCACCAAACAATGAAAACTTTTAATTTATTTGTGGTACCATTTAATTTAAACCTTTATATATGCAACTATACATTTAAATTTTCATACTTTTTTATTTCACTCAAGTATATTTCTGGCTCCATGCTCTTACTTAAAGGTGCCATAAAATGGGAAACTTTGTTTACCTTGTCATAATTGAAGAAGGAGTGTTTGGTACACAGAACAGACGTGCCATGAGCACCACTCAAATGAAAAAATGGTCAATGCCAAGAAACCAACAGGGTTACTAAACAGACAAGCTCATTAACTGTGTCCTGGCCATGCTGCTAGCACAGAAAATGGCAGACCAAAAACACAACCAATTTGCTCCAGGCTATGCGGGGGATTTCCACACCTTTTTTTCTTTTAAAAAGAATATTTTATTTATTACCATTTTGCTTTTTAACCAACAATGAACCAACATGTAGGAATAACAAGTAAAACAAAATTTCAAAGTACAAAGAAAAAAATAGATTTCTCTGAAACCCAAGGCATCATCCCCTGGTTTCTTGCTCTGATTCAGGCTCAAACAAATAAGGTTCCCTGCCTTAACATTTGGTCTCTTGAGATTTTGCTTTGTCTCTTGTGACTTGCAGTGCAAGAAACCCAAAAACCAGCCAATCAAAGCAGAGCTCATTGAATATTCATGAGCCTTCCAAATAAGAAAAACAGCCTTTTTTCATTGTAGTGCCAAATCATAGGTTTGTAAATGCACCTGTAAAACAGCTTCTGTGCATTTCTTTACCCAAATAAAAAAATCATATACCTTATATGTAGACCAAGTAACAATGGTATGAGGGCTTAGTGGTTAGAACATTGCCCTTGGGACATAAAGGTTGCAGGTTCAATTCCCAGCCCAGGCACCACTGAAGGGCCCTTCAGCAAGGTACCGTCCAGCTACACTGCTCCCTGGGCGCTGTTGATAGCTGCCTGCTGCTCCATGTGTGGTGGGTTAAATGCAGCGGTCACATTTTGTCGTGGTGCTTGAGTGTGTTCACAATGACAAATAGTCACTTCCACAATTCTGAAACTAAATACATACACTTTTAAGAATAATTTCTCTGTCATACCTGCAAATATTAAATACTTAATGTCCGTTCTTACTGTTGCAGAGTACTTCAGTACTCAAGGGGGTGATAAACAACAAATCATAACATCTGTAGACCGGATCACCTATGACACTAAAAGCCATAAATAATACAAAGCATACAAAAACAGTTAACTCTGCATCAATGTGTAGCACCTACATTACACAAAGGACCAATCACAGGACAAGAGTGGAAAATAATAGCTAGGTTAGCCAAAGCAAGCCCTGTAAGCTCTGTAATATAAACTGATTTTGAAAAGTCCAAACACAGCATTTATGAACCTTAAAAAAATGCTTAGCCTGGATTTAAATTCAAGTTCAGAATAAGAAGTGTAGAGCATCACACTTTTTTTTATTGTTGTTGCATTTAAAATGGCACCAGGGGTTCCCCCAAGGTGAGGCCAAGCCAACAAGGGCATGTTAAAAACAGTATTAAAAATGACCAAAGGTCTCTCTTGGCCAACTTATACGTGAGTCATAGCACCTCCTTACATAGAATTTGTAGAGTCACGTGGACTTCATTTCTAGCCTTGATGTTGGAAACCAAAGCTCTAAAAACAGGTTTTAGTGCCAGAGCAGCATGTAGTCACATATGGTCAGGGCAGATACACAGCAGCCATCCTTAAGAAGCTGGAGGCCTGTCCTGACTTCCGCCTCTTCAGCTGGGCCAATGACAAAGTGCTCTGAGGGGAAGTTAATAATGCGGATGTCATAATAGCTCTCTCCGCGAGAGCTCGCAAATGTGGAGTTCAGTTCGGAGACAGCAGAGGACACAGACAACACATGTCCCAAAGACAGACTCACTCTGGGAGACGTGTATACAAAAGAATGCAATTAACTGCATCTAATGGACTGCATAATATGTTGTAATTACTTTTTGATTCAGACGTGTGATATATATAAAAAAACATCAGCGGTTCTTTCTCGTCCCTTCTCCATACCTCAAACAGGCTGTGAGACTTTACTGTACTGAGACTGCTTAAGGAGGGGGAGATTTAGTTGCTATGGAAACTGATTCACAATGGGGAGAACAGAGTGCTGACTAACTGTACATAATTCTGTGTGTCTTTTTTTCTTTCTTTTTTTACCCACAAATCCGCTCACTTTCTGTGGGTGGAATATTCTGATCGCTCGCTGCGGTATATGCACCGTTCATGTGGAAGACCTGTCAGTGTACACGACTGCGTTGCAGCAGCATAAGTCTCAGTGTGTGTATATGCGTAGGTGTTTGTTGGTGTCAGTACTGCTGGCTATGTTTTGTATAGATCTATTTTTCATGGTGCTCTGCTTGTCTGGTGTGCTTGTGCAGGTCAGTGCATTTGGAGCTTGAGTAGGGAAAAAAGCCATAGGTGAGCTGAAATTTGATTGACAGATGGACTGCACTCTGAGCGTGTTCGACTTTTGAGAAACAGGGTGCTGCCTTCATGTTTTACACACCTTACATAAAGAGGCTGGTTGTCCTTTCCCTCTATCTTTCTTTCTGCGATCTGCTAGACACTGATAACCACAAATCTTTTACAGTGTAAACAAGGAAGCCTACACAAGTAAATGGGCACCTTTGCTCGCTGATCTAACACTGCAGTACGTACCTAACACACCTAGGTACAGCCGCTAATATTTCCACCAAACAAACACAAAAAACACAATAATACAGCAACTCCCTACCTAATCTTGGAGACCTTACTTGGCTATATTTCTTGCTAAACTTGGTCAAACTAATCAGCCCATAAGCCCTTATAATCAAGTGGCCAATCGTGAATATTAGAGCTAGCTCTTCAGTTCAGGTCGTAAATATCAAAACACATATAGCAGAATACAAAGAACATATAGCAATGCCATGTTCTGCTAGCACCCCTATGGGGTTCTAGTGGTATGATAGTGCTAGGCTAACAGCACTGAACATTAATATATTTTGCTCCAGATTTAATACAGACACTTTAGCTTGTAAATGTGCGCTGTTTCTAATAGACACATTTCTATATCTTTTGCTTAGTATGTAGCCTGTATGGCCTTCCAGAATCCTTCAGTCATGAAACTGGTCCCACCCACTGAAATTCAAAACATGATTGGTCAGCTTCTCTGTCACTTCCTAATTATTTGGTCATTTTATCTCACACAATAGAACTTCTAACCAAAGACCTAACCAATGGAAATACATGCTTAAGTTATTTCTACCAGGATTCCACAGAGAAAAAACATTAGGGAGGGTTCAAGAATGTTACCCTATTGTTTTCTAAACTAAATATTAATGATGAAGTAAGCATTGCATTATAATACTTGTACAGTTTAATTACAAAACATAATTCTATCAATTTAAAATGAAAATAAAATGTATTTTTTTAATTTCTCAGAAATTATTATACCTCTGCTAAAAAGCTAGAATGTCCTAGTGGTACATTTCAAGACTTTAGCCTTGGCCCTTTCATTTCTTTAAATCTGCCAACAGAAGAGATATGGCATGTGCAATGTCCACATGTGCCATGATAAAATGTAGATTTTGTTAGCTATCATGTTTTCTGTCACTATAAAAAAGCAGCATGAGGCTTCTTTTATTACTGCATGCAGTTGGGTGTTTTTTTCCAGCCTATTCTCAAGCTCATTATGATTATAGTTCATATTGGTAAGTTTTGTTATTGTTTTTTATTCAGAGTAACAAAAAACATGACTGAAGTGTGACATTAATTCTTGTTTAACAGCAGAAATATTCAATTTTCTGAGCTGGCATTATAGAGTTATCTCTTCTAGCTTACAATGACAGTGTTAAAACTTAAAGGGCAGAAGTAGTAAGAGCCCAGGGTTGGGTTACCTTCTGGCTAACTCCAGGACATCTACAGCAATGTAACTATGGCACAACTATAGGAGCAACGATTTGTTAATAAAGTTGATAAGTGAATGATCATAAAAAAGGTCAAAGGTCATTTTATTAAAAACAACAGCACTCTGAAAAAGTTCTGTACCATTCACATGATACATGCTGTCCTTCCGACAGACTGTAGTACTCAACAGGAAACGTTTGGAGGCAATATACATTTCTGTTTCTTCATTGTACCATTAGAAAGAGAAATGTGATGCAACAGCACCATGATGGGTAAAGTGACAGTAAACAGTAGATGGTATAATGATTAGCTTAAGTGGTTTATCAATTAATATGCAATGGATTAATTGATTCAAAAATAATTATTATTTTTCTAATTAGATCTAATTCTAATCGTAACTGTGCTGATGTTTAACAAAATGGCTTGTGAAACTCCAACCCCGTGCACTTGCCATTGCTAACAACGGGAGCTGATTCTATGATGTGGTTTGGAGAAAAGCCTCACCAGTGGTTTCCACGATGCCTTCCAGGATCACCACAATCTCAAACTGCTCCGTCTGCATGGACCTGAGTGAAAGGTCATAGAATGGACTCTTTGAGTCAATCACATGGCAAATGGTCAGAGGGGACACTAGGAAGAGCTGGTCCGCTCCTGTGCTGAAGCCAACGTCCAGCTCCAACTGGTCCAGAGGCAGGAACTCGCCCTCAGGAGTCTGCCGAGACTGCAGGGAGGAGGAGAGAAAATAAAGGCAGATAGAAAGAGAGACAGAAAGATAAACCAACACAGCAACAATGAAGAACAGAATGAGAAAACGCCATGGATAAAGGATGACTTTTTGATGTGATGATTTTGCCATGGATCACTGACTCAAAAGGCCAAATTTCATTTCCAGATTAAATGGATCGATAACGTGACTGTACCCCTCAGATGAAAATCACAATTTCATGGCTCCATCACTTACATTTCTTTCCAGACTATTTACTCAGGGGCAAACTGATGGTGGCCTTCCATTTGAGCTAAATGTCACCAACTCATTATGAAGAAAAGGAACATGCAGCAAATCCCCTGTGTTAGATTCACTCTTGCATTGTTGAATGATTACCTACACTGTTGGTATCTCACCTGCTGGAGGAGTTTGCAAACTTGCATATCAATCAAGGGCATTACCAAACTTCTGGAAGGTCCATTTTACAGTCACGTTGTAGCTCAAAAACCCCAACACACTCACTTTGAGAAGTTTGCAGCGGATCTGCGCTGACACCATGTGACTGTTCCTCAGATTGCCCACCCGGAACATGAGGGTCAGTTTGCCGTCCCGCATGGAGATGGCGGCATGCTCGCTGAACATCAGTGTCTCAGCGCGTTTCTTGGGCTGCGACATCTTGATAAACATGCAGCCGATGAGGAAGGCATCCACAATGGAGCCCAGGATGGACTGGAAGAGAAAGAGGATGATGCCCTCAGGGCACTTGTCTGTAATGTAGCGGTAGCCGTATCCGATGGTGGCCTCAGTCTCGATGAAGAAGAGGAAGGCAGAGGGGAAGTTGTAGACGTTGGCCACGCATGGCGTGTACTTGTCATCGTGCGCCTGGTCCAGGTCACCACGAATGAAGGCGATCACCCACCACATGGAGGCCATGAAGAGCCAGGCCACCGTGTACGTGAGGATGAAGATGAAGAGGTTCCAGCGCCACTTGAGGTCAACCAGCGTGGTGAAGAGATCCGACAAGTAACGGCTGGTCTCGCCGCCCAGGTTGCCGTGCTGCACATTGCAGCGGCCGTTCTTGTCTACGAAGCGCTGTCGCTTCTTCTTCTTCTCGCCCGCTGCCGGGTTGAAGCCGGCGCCGCTCGAGGACGTGGTCACCACCTGGTAGTCGTCCCCGAACTTCTTACGCAGCGCCGACATTGCGTCGAGCTGAATGAGGCGGACCGTGCCGGACACTCTCGTTTTGTACTTGTGTATGTGCTTCCTTCTTCTACTCAGACACACAGTCGCCCACCTTTCTGCATTTCTCTAACCTCGCGCGGGCAAAGTCAGTTGCCGTGGCTCGGTACGGGTACGTGTGCAGCTGTGGCTACGGCTACGTGTACGGGTACGGGTACGGGCTTCCTCCCGCGCGCCTCACGACTTGCTCGCGCGCCTCTCATGGGATTATCGGCGCTACGCGTCCTCACCGTATAGATCCGTGATCTCCCGCTGTGTTCGCTTTTTCGCGGTGCCGCTCCAAGCTTGTTGAAAGCCGCGCCGGCTGGGGCCGGGAAGCTCGACGCTCGTGGAAAACGGCCGCTCCAACTTTTGCTCACGGCGTGCAGGGGGCCATCACCGGTGCGCTTCAGTCTGATGCTGCTCCCACCTCCGCCGTGCTCTGTCTACTTACAGCTCCTGCGCACAACACGCCTCCTCCCCCACCTCTCTCTCTCTCTCTGTCTCTCTCTCGCTCTCTGTCCTCTCTCTTTCTCCTCTCTCTCAAACTCCCTCTCCTGCGCAGTTTAGCCCTGAGAAACTTATCGGAGCAGAAAAAACAGCAAGGGAGAGGAAGCGCACGCTTAATGACGACGACGACGATGATGGCGTTGCTTACTTTTTCCCTTTTCTGGTGGTGAGCTTGAACATTGCCCACTATATTTGCATGTAACCCCCATTTAGTCGCAGAAAGCATCAAAGTATCAGTGCTGGTGTCACACTTCTGACCATTTTTGTAGGGCCATCGGGCACCAGTGTTTGGGTTTATGAAATATATAGTATATAATATATAATATTGGACCCCAGAATACTACTTAATAGTATTTTCTGTTCCCCGAGGGCTCAATGCTGGACCAGGATGGAATCATCTTAACTCCTCCACCTTACAATGCCCCTGACAGGGGTCACTGCCCAAGTGATTTCCCATTCAAATAGCACACTTTAAATGATTCTTGTGGGAAAATTACTTGGCCCACAAGAAAATTTAACCATCCTGACTGTATACTGATGCAACAAAAACACTGTTTGTAGCCATTTATCAATGATGGGTGACATGATGAATTACACTGACTTGCATTGAAAATGCCAGAGTAACTGGCTGTAACAATTATATCAGTCATACGTTATGCCAGACCAATTAACGAGTCTGACCTGAATATTAAGTTTTATTTTTTTGTAATAATTTTAACAAGAATAATTTGCAAAATATTTGTAAACATTGCTAAATGTTTCTATAGGCTTAATATAGTTTTATGATATAAACAGCAATCAGTCCATGAGCAGTACCACCATACCTCACCGGGGGGCTGTGGCCCATGAGTTGAAGGCCACTGCTTTAGGCAGTGTGCGATGGTGATATTAGCATTTACTCTCTATGACTCGGTTTGGCTTGAACTTGATCTTCAAATCTTACACAAAAAGCACAAATTATTTTGATGTAGAACAGGTATTGCCAACCTTTTGCAGCTCATAGCCCACACATCTGACCGCAAAAGCTTCCCCAGCCCACAAGAAGGTTTGACAGGGCTTTGTATGTTTCTGTTTGTATCCTAACATCCATGATAGATGAATTCCATTTCAAAAAAATCAAACGTGTTACACTTACTTGCAATGAAATGTATCATTAGGTAGCTAGTGTAGGTTTGCAAATTATTATCACAATCTTAATACTAGTCATATTACAGTGAATAATTGCAGTAAAAAAAAAAGATGGCCAAGAGTGCTGTTACAAATGTTGGGCCTTATGCAGGAATATGATATTGGTTCCCCAGTGTTATATAATATTCCTCTGAGGGCTGTGTGTCAGTGTGGGGTCTTTGGAAACTTCCCCTTAGAATGACCCTGCTCGTGGCCAACACTACCCTAGTAATACCACCTCAGCCCAGTAGGGGAGGGGGTCAGCATCACGGGTCAAAACCAATGATGTTGACAAAATATCACACATTTTTTATATCACAAACGGGTATCACAAATGTGTCAATTTGTTTAATACTTTTTGTTTAATTTCAAAACAATAAAGAAATACATTTCCTAAAGTTTACACAATGTGAAGCACTATTTAATCTAAATTCTCAGGGCTTGTTTTTTTCTTGTTTGCACCTTACTGGTGAAGTAAGGAGGGCTTTGAAAGACTCTTGTGCCTAGGGGCTTCGCAAGACCATGATCTGTCCCTGAGGCTGATTAATGGGAGATTAGATAGTGGTGTCCAACAAAGACAAGTATCAGACTTTTCACTATTGATAGTTTATGGAGATAGATGAGAATTCAGCCAAACGTCAGAATGACTGATGACTATGATGGATGTGATTAATGCAATGTCTCAGATAGATGAACACAAGGCAGAGCTCAATACATCCATTATAAACTCACTTGCACTAGCTGGGTATTCGCTTCCAAAGCCATTTATGACACTGTGTCTGATGACATTAGCTTATCACATATTTTATCTTTGTACAGGCATTTCTCTGTGTGTACGTGTGTTCAGCTCTCCCCAATGTAAGCCTGAGGGGAGCAAAAAGATAAGAATACCATTAGCATGTTATTTTTGAGGCGTTTAAAAGGCCTGCTTTCTATAAAAGGCTGATTGTGCAGCTCTGTAGGTGTCAGTGCTATCCACAGCAACAAGCAGCTCTGGAGTGTGCTTAGATATCACCATCTTCTGCCGTCATACATCACCCACCACTATTCTCTCACCCACCCTTTAACAGCCTCCTCATGGCCCCGGCCGTTCTTTCATACGTCAGTCGAGCTCACTGTTCAAACCATAGTGCTTTTGAAGATTTAGTTCATAGAAGCAGGAAAAAAAGAAAGCCTGCTGCCTTCTGCCTCAATTACCAGCCTACCTCCCTAAACGCTTCATTCTTGCCAAACATAACTTTTTGGAATCCCAGGGAACATACCATAACCATGGGGAGGTTAAGTTAACCTTTATAAAATGTCAGTGTAAAAAATGTAAGAAAAAAGAGCAGTCAGTAATGAGCATTATTACTGAAATGTTTTGTGTGACATGGTGGAGTACAGTCTACCAAGAAATGTGGAAAAAAGGTTTGTTTGCCGTTTGTGCACAATTTCCACTAATACATCAGAATTCTTTTTTGTTTGCACAGCTAAATGAGCAAAATGCCCTAGATGGGTCTTGGCTTAGCATGGATGATAACATAAGGTTCTTCACACCCAGACATCTCATTTCCAGAAGTGTTTTTTTAAAGGATCCATATTTGTAAGTTTCATTGTTTTAATATTATTATTTTTATATGAAAGAGGTTGATGTGATACATAAACATCTGTAATATTCCAAAATTAAACATTTACAGTCCATATGGTTCATATTTGCCAATTCTGCCAAATCAAATCAAAATTTTTAAAAAGTAGAATACAGGCCTTTTAATGAACTTTCCAATGAAAGGTGCTTTTTATGGAATACTAAAGGCAGTTAATTTGTGCTATCACTCTAAAGAACCCTTCCACCATTATTTTTAAGAGAGTATGTCAAAGGTATATAATAACATTTCCCAGAGCACATGGGCTTATGCTCTTTGTTCAAAGGGCACACAAATGGAAGGTAGGTAGATGGTATGTATGCTGACTCATTTGTGACTCATTGTGAGCATCTTTGAGCTACTAGTCCAGTTGACCCATTTCTCCAGTATGAGATTTGAAGTACTGGAGAACTCCAAATTCCAACATCTTTAGCCTGAGAATATAAATAAAATGTGAAAATATAATTTTATATTTTGTTGTAACATGTATTTTGGGTAAACCAATGGTTTTTGGGGGTCTCAGGAAACAAAGTCAAAACCTCAGTATATATGTGACATACTAGTGCCACAGACTAAAGGACTTATCTGACCAAAACACACTTTTCCATTATCTTTTGGTCTATCTGAGATGAGCTTGTGCCCAGAGAACTCAGTGGTGTTTTCTCATGGATCTGATTACATGTTTTTCTGTTTGTGTTTTAATCGATTGTCAGGCTGCATTTGTTGATGCAATTGCAAATGTTAAGTGAAAGCAGTTTTCTGAAATACTCTTGAGCCCATATGGTTATGTTTATCACAGTAGCATGAAAGTTTCTTATGCTGTGTCTCCTGAGAGCTCAGAGGTGACACACATTCAGCAGTAGTGTTAGGCCTTTTCCTACATAGACTGAGATTACTCCAGATTCCCTGAACCTTTTCACAATATTATGTACTGTTCTTTTTTAACTTTTTGAATTCTCTCCTGAAGTTTTGCACAAAATGGTGAGCCATAACTCATCTTTGCTTGCAAAGACTGAACCGTGGCTGGATGCCTCTTTTATACCCAGTCATGTTCTCCTGGCTTTACCAATTTACCTGCATAGAATGTTTAAAAGTGGTGTAACATGAACATTTAATAAACTTTTAAATCTAATTTTGCCCTGTCTGTTTTTTGAGTGTGTTTGTGGCATCAAATTCTATGTTGGACAACTAAAACATTACAATTATTTGTACTTTTTTCAGCTAAAAAAGTTCAAGAGAATTTAGGAATTGCAGATTTCAAAAATTTTCCACCAAGCTACATTTGGCATCCAAAGTCTATTTTTTTTTACCCATTTTGCACTGGAGCTGCAAGGCTATTTAGTTATACATAATGGAAGCTCATAGTAAGCAGTTTAGCATCATGCATCTGCATGCTTAAATCATCAAACTCTGTAAAGTTGTTAAAGTTGCTTATGTCCTTTTGACTTGTTGATGTCAAAAATAGTAATGGCATGAAAATTGTTTAACAATGTAACGCACTTTTTCTAATTTCAGACTTAGTTTTAAAATACCATTCAGTTTTTAAGGAACCAAGTTTCTTGCTTTATGCTTTGGTAAAATTCAGATCCTGTGTTTCTAAAGGATCAATAACCAGACCTTCTAATTAATAATTACACGACACCCCCAAGGTACACCCACATGCCCAATGTCAACAGAAAAGCACTGCCAACAGAGGTGAACACAGCCTAACATCATTATGGCAAATTCCAAGTGTCAGCTAGAGGACTAAACAGCCCCCAACTTTTGGCTGTGAAGCAGTGGTCCTCTGGAATGATGGAGGACCATCCAATAGCTTTGAGATGTGTCAGTGTGTCAGAGTGGAATTTGAGATCCAGAACTAACCATCCAACATCAGTTCCTGACCTCACTTTTGCTTTGGGGGGATGCAAGCAAACAAATATTCACAGCAATGTTAAATGTCCTATTAGTATGATTATAATGAAATGTTGATGCAGTATAAATGGGACATTTTCAAATTCTGTAAAGAAAGAAAGAAAAATACACATTGTTTTCCAGACAACAGCGATGATCAGCACTCACTAAAGGCCTCTGTGGAGACGTAAGGTATCTGTGTAACGCAGTCTCTCCATAATAAGAAAACATGAACCAGATATAGGGGTTAGTGCCTAAATATTTGAAGGTTTGTTCTTGCTAGGCAATGGTCGGTCAGTGCAAAGGGCTTAAGAGTGTCCGCATCAAGGACAACATCCACACACACACCCACATACACACACCAAGGTCACCTAAACCAAAGACAGCATGAGACACAAGAGAAAAGTCTGGAGTGATTACTGACAATCTGTTCAATATGTGCCCAAACACATGATGAAGGTTACCTAAACAACTTTCACTGAAGATTTCTTTAAACTTCTGAGAGCTGAATGAAAGGTCTATGTCTAAAAAGTGGTGAAACAAACGACTCTGCCAGTCTATAATTAACTGGAAACTGGCACCGTTTTAGTTATTTGGGCTGTGGACTTGAAAGACTATGAGGTAAAAGTGCAGAACGTCAGCTTTAATTTGGCCGCTACTTTGAATGAAGCATATAGGGCTTATAGCCCTTTATATCCTTTCCATGTTAAGGCTCCATAGGTAACTGGGCAGTTGTAGCTTGGCCAGTAGTGTGAAGAATAGATTAGTTCATGCACAAAAAGACCTAACATTAGATCTAGAATTGACTTTTTTTTTGATAGTTTTTTGTATTTGTATTTGCGGTCTGTTGCTGCTATCAACATGAGGACCAACCAAGTGCCAAAGCTAGTAGGAAAGCAAGCTATCATCAATCAGAGAATTAAGCAAAGTATTAAGAGTGGTTTGATTTGAAATGCTTCTTTTAGAGAAGTGTACCTAAACAGAACTGTTCACAATAGCGATAAGAACCAGACATCAGTATTCTCCAAGGGAAAGTTTTTTATTTTTTTTTTAATTTACCGCACATTTTAACATTATCACTATTACAAATTACACTTCAGAGTACACTATGGCTTACTGGTTATTTTGGATGTGTATAGTCATGTAGTAGAAATTGTAATCCCTGGTTCCCTTTACTTCCACTGTGTCCGAGTCAGGTTCTCTACAATGTAACATTCTACATTAAAAAGTCTGCATGTCTGCAGTCTTGCAAATTTCTTTTTGGAAAACCGATGTAAGTTCCCTTTAAATCAGTCCTTTAAACCATAATCCATGGACAAATAAATAACAATTACAAGCAATGTAATAAAGTACTAAAGTAATGAATAACCTAAAATAAACAGTTGAACAAATTGCAAGATGTTGGTGTAGATATGTTAGCCCACCATAAAGTGAACAACACATGACATCAAGATTCTACACACTGGAATAACTCAGTAAGATTATATTTTGCTTTAAAAAGTACTTAAATACATGTAAAGATAAACCTGTAGCAGTGTAGTGGCAACATAGAGTGCGGAGAATTTGACCAAAAAGGAACTACCCATCATCCAGCACAAAACAAACATCTGTGAAACATAGTGGCATGGGCAAGCAGGACAGCCAATGGAGCTGGGCCACTTATACTTGTCTTATTGATAATGCGACTACTGATGGCATCAAAAGGATGAACTCTCAAGTGAGTAGAAGAATATAAAATAACTTAAAAAAACAACCCACAACACACAAATGTGCAGCAGGGACAATAGCCCAAAGCATAGTGTTAAAGTTAATGAAAGCTAGTAAAGCTATAGAGTTTTTCAGGGACAAAAAGGAGAACATTCTTGACCCGAATCCAAGCAGCATTTTAATTTTTAAAGACAAGACTGAAGGCGCAGGGAAATAAATGAATATTCAGTCTGGTATCTTTAAAGATATTTGAACATATATACAAAATTTCAGACCTCTTTCTAAAGCCATTCCCCCAAGTTGTTACCATTGTTGAAAAGCCATGGTAATATTTGTGCTTGGTTTTGTTTCTTACTGTATACAACCTTATTTTGGTCAATTCTTTCTCTAGTTCTCTCATGGCTCTCACTAGCTTTACCTAAAGAGCCTGACTAGACTAGAATACATGTGGTCACATGTAATACAGCAGTGTGTGCAAGTAGGTTGGTAGGTAGACACACAGTCAGATAAGTTGTCCAATTGATTGGGCAGGCTTTATAGCCGTGCAGCTGCAACAGATGACAGGTCCTTAGTTTTTCGTTGTCAGAGCATTTAATTTCTTCATTGTTATTTCAGAAATATATTTAAACAATTAACAGACTTCTGAACTGAATGCCTACCCTAGCTTTAATGTGTCCAATAACTCCTATTCCCCTGAAATGTGAAAGGCTATGGAAGGGCTGTGAGTTGTCTATGGTTTACAAAATATGGATGCAAACATTCTTGAACTACAGTGGAAATTATTGCTCTTTAACCTCACAGTCATTGTTTCATATACTGACTACAGTTTGTTGTTGTGTCTCTGATGGAGTGCACAGTCAAAACAACAGAGATCATTACTATTTAATTACTTAGGAAGCACAGTGAAGCATGTCAAAAAGGAAGACTTATTGCAGTTACATTTGGTCTGCATAGCTGCCTAGTGCTCATTTAGAGTCCTGACAGCCTCTCACCCTCTCTGTGTTTCTGTGTCAACAAATATCATTTGTTTACTCAGCAAAATCCCAGAACAGAAGGGGACAGAAGTGTCATCCTCAGCTGCCCATCCCACTGACCGTATGATGCACCACTTCTTCAGTGTGTTTTCATATTGAGATTTATACAGCACATTGCACTGCTCAATCTGTGCTGCAAACAGACTGCACCAAAATGCAAACTAGGGTTTAGGCCACCTTTACTGGAATAAATAGGAAAACAGACAAATAAATAAAAGCTCTTTTTGAATTACACCATAGTCAAAAGACTGGCCCTGTGTTTCTATGGATCTATATGAGTTTTCTAATGGCCTACATTCATTTTCATCCATGGGTGTCATTACTATACAAGACATGATTCCACATAATGTGGACATTGACATTAGATATGTCAGCCATCAGAGTGATAAATTCAGAGGAACATACTGATAGTAATGCTAATGTGAACAGCAATTTTAGATTTATTGTAAACATCAGATGCTTCTTTTCAAACCTGAAAAAAATGTTGTGGCAAATGGCCACTGAATAGCATTATAGAAACAATAGCATGTAAGCTGACAGTCAATAGCTTGTATCCATATTTAGCTTTATCTATGCTATCCTATTCTATACTATCCATGTTCCCTACCAGAGCAGTCTTCCATGACAACTGTAGTTAGGTTAGATAAGCTTTAGAGATCACTGGCCAAAACAAATCCATTCAATCCCATTCAAAACAACAAGTGTGTTTAGGTGATGTGTACCTCAATTCAGCTTTTTGAATAGATTGAAAGTTTTTTTTTCATGAAATTTAAATAATTAGCACATCACATTTGATCTGTCCAAAGAACACTGTTTGTTTTTATCTTTCTGCACCATTTGAACACAACATTCACATTATGCAGCATGAAGCATTTGTGATTAATGAAAAAATAACATGGAATACAAATACTTATTTTTAATTACATTAATTTAGACCAGAAGTAAAGAATGATTTGATTCTCCTGTAAAGTTGCCTTTTTGGAGATCTTTTTTGGAAAACAAATATATATTATAGCTAATGTATTGTTGCTATAGCTAATGAAAACTAGGCAGATTGAAAACATTTTCATGCTATTTATATTAGCACGAGAGATCATTTTTGGCCTGTTTGTCTGTTGCTACGGCCCTGAATGTTTTATGAATAGCCCAGTACCTCAGTAGACCCAGATCTATTCTTCTGCTTCTGAATATCCTGATGCTTACTGATCAGTAAATCTAAATCAAAACAATCCCCCCCCCACCCCAATTAACAAAATTATCATAACATTACACTGTGTACTGATACTGATCGTATTCATTAACAAAATTATTGTCTCATTTGTTCTGAGGCTTACTGATAAGTTAAAACTAAGCCCCCCCATTAACAACTTAGGTCTTTATCCCAACCCCCACCCTTCAACAAAATAAGGCCCCGAATATTTTAAGATCCTAATGATGCTTTTAATTAGCATGATTAAACTACAAAAACACATCTGATCTACTGTAAAACTGTGACCTGCCACACACATACAAAATAAATATAATTTGTAATAGATAAAATGCTCTAAATGTCACACTAAATACACATTTGCCATTAGCTTGAATTAACTGTAAAAATCTGTAAAGCTTATACACCCTTGCAAGAGTTGAAAGGGGAAAATGCACTGGTTGGTGGCACAATAATTACGTTTATTTTAGCAGGTGAGGCTTTTGTATGATACTAACATTTGTAAAATGCAATGTTGTAAAAAAACCTCCAAGCGAAACCTCATTGTTTCCAATCTCTCCCCTCATACTAGTACTAGCACTCTTCCTGACTCTCCAGCTGCTGCAAATAGCTCTCTATCTCTCTACATGTCTCCCTCTCCTCTTCCCATCTGTACCTTTTTCTCTCCATGCCTACATCATCTTCCTCTCTCTCTCACTCTCTCTCTTTTACACACACACACACACCACCAGGAGCAGAAAGCTCTTCACATAGGGAACATTTGAAGAGAGCATATTTCGGCAGTGCACAGAAACACCCAGACAGGAATAGCATCTCTCTCTTTCACTCTCTCTCTCTCTCTCTCTCTCTCTCTCTCTCTCTCTCCCTCTCTCTCTCTCTTCTCCCTTTCTCTCGTTTCTTTCCCTCCCCCACTCTCTCTGTCTCCATCTCTCTCTCTCCCCCCCTCCGGAATGGTCTAATGAATCATATACACATGGAAAGCTTTGCGTAGGAGAACAAGCATGCAAAATAAGCAGCATCAGAGTGGGACCCCCTCCATTCTACACCCCCACTCCACCCTGTGCTAAAAAAAAGTGTTTACATTTTACACACTCCTGTTTATTGGCAGTTGATTAAAAGGCCAGGTTTGAGAGGGGCTGAGCACCCTTCATGTTCACACTTCACTCCCACCAAAGCCTGTCTCACAAAAGGAGCTTTTAAGACATGTAATATGGTGATATTGCTAAGCGCCCGCTTGAGACACATTCAACCCTGAAACAGTGTCTGAAGAACAGTCTAAAGGCTGCAGAATCAGTTACACTTGCTCTCTTCTTCAGAAGCTCATGTAGGGGGAAACAACCTTCATGACTTATTAGATTACTGGCAGTAAAACACCTTAAAGGGAACACATTCATGGATAATCAGACAGTTAAGATGTAAACCAACTGTGATGCTCTATATCAGAAAAACATACAGGATCAGCTGTTGTAATAATGAACACAAACAGCACCACACCTCTGCATTTAACCCATCCACACATGAAGCAGCAGGCAGCTATCAACAGAGCCCAGGAAGCAATGTAGCAGGACGGTACCTTGCTCAAGGGCACCTCAGTAAGCCCTGGGTTGGGACCTGAACCTGTGACCCTCTAATCACTAGGCCACCACTGCCCACCACTAGACCACAGCTGGATAAGAATACACTACACTGGATAAGAATAAACCCATTCATATAAGTGAGATACGGGCAGGTAATTGTGGTCATTTTGGTTTCAGATTATTCATTATTTTATCATTAACTTTACATATAAAATCTCTGGTTTCGGACGGTAAACTAAATGGCTGTCTCTACTCTGCCATTACCATGGTTAGAAATCGGTCATCGGTCAAGTCATTTTCAATCAAAACACTCTACATGTCAAATTCTGAAAGTCTGATTTTCTAAAATTCATTTATTTCTAAGTACAGCTTAAAAAGTGCATGACACTGCATGTTGTGAACAACTTTGCTTTGCAGACTAGAAGACCACTCAGGACCCTTTGTCCTCTGTTTGGGCAGAGATTTGTTAGAGAAAGGACAACACTGCCCTCTGCTGTGTGACCCAAGCCATTGCCAGTGTCAGACACCACCACCTTAGAGGTTGTGGGTTATTAAACAACTTCCCCAAAGAAAAAAATGTTGTTTGATCAGCTTCAGCATGCATTTAGCATTATATTTCTTAGTAAGAAGTACCAACAGGGTTGATTCCTAGCAGTATAATAAAAAACAAGAGCATTCCGAAGATAGCGGCTGTACCTTTTTATTGGGATTTCTCCTGTAGCACAAAGGCCTTACAATAAACATAATCGTTGCTAAAAATCGTCTAGCTTAACCCAAAGAAAAAGGGCTATAAACATACTACATCTCATTTCAAGAACAGTGTAACAGGAGCATGTAACATGTAGTAAGAAACTGAACCGAAATAGTTGATCATAGGAAGGTGGATATCTTTTGAACATTCTCCTGAAGATCTACCGTACAAACACAAAAAGAACATATTGTTTCCAATTGAAGCAGTGATTAGTGCCATGAAAATAACCTGCAACCGTCAGTTCATAAGGGCAAGGTCTTAACTACTAGGACACAACTGCCACTACCACCAATATCCTGGACCCTACGTCAGTTCAAAAGCTCTTAATAAAACTACAGAAAATGAGGAGAGTTATACATTGTATGTAGCAAATAGTCTTAGATATGAATTAGAATAACACAACAGTGGTAAAAGGGAAATGGAAAACAGATATAAATAGACATACTACAGGATATGTGGGAGGACATATACACAAACTTACTAGTGGTTACAAATGCAAATATATGAAGAGAGTTTTAATGGACGTTAATAAAGAATATTTTGCACATTGGAAATGGTGTGTAAGATTAATCAAATATATTTAAACAAATGTTAGAGATAATGTGGCACACGAATAGCCAATCATTACCATGCGTTTTGGACTTGCCCTGAATTATAGTATTCTAATCTATACAATTACCTCATTTCCCCTTTGTAAGCTGTTAAAGTACCAACATTTAATGCAAATATTGTGATATAACAGAATTAAAAATTATAATTGTGACTAAACAAATAACTGTTAAAGGGCCTCTATTACAGAACATTGAATTTTCCAAGCCTGTTTTTAATTCATTTTGTGATGTCACAAAACCTGAAATTTAAATATAAATGCCTATCCATACAAAACAGTTTAGCATCTCCCATTCACACAAAAATTATAGGGAATATTTCAGTCTGGACTGATTTTTAAATTAGGCATTAAACAGTTCATTCAGATAACACAAGATTCTTAAAGGCACAGTAACAAAAACAGCTTGTGTCAAGGTCATGTACAAATGAATTATGACTGGACACCACCCAAATGTTTTAATCAGTTTTTTTAATAACTGTATATCTATATAGGTACAATTATTAATAATGTATCAAATGGGTGTAATATGCTCAATTAAAGTGATTAAAATATATATAAAATACTCAATATCTAGTTATATTTTAAATAGTGTACATAATTTGTTTTTATAAATTTAATTTAATTTAATTAATTTTTACAAAATCCACAAGTCCTTTCTGGAAAATTAACTGTAGAGGACATTGAGGATGGACATTGTGTCAGCAGTGTACTACCAGTTAGTTGATCTGAATCATCTTATGCCCTCTTGGACTTTACAGAGGATGTTGGACCTCTAGAGTACCAGCAGTACATGAACCATCACAGGCTCCCTGGTGCCCAACGTTGATGCGAATCATACCCCATAAAAAGTATTAGGGGATTTAGACCTCAGGACAGTGGCCATGAAAGTTGGAATCCACTAAGAAGTGTGTTAAAAATTCACCTGCCAAATCACTTAGACCTTAAAGTAAATGGCACTGGTTTGAGTGGGCATGGGTATGAGTAGGAGGACCGTTGTGGTGGCATGGAATCCTCGGATGTGGGTGCAGGTGCAGCTCTTGGTGGTAGTAGCAAATATTCAAATGAAAGCTTTGACGGCTGAAGTGAAAAAGAGTTCCATGTGAACAGCAGCTAAACGTGGGTAAGTCGTTCCCAATTCCAGATGCCAAGATTTCAAAGATGTGAGCCTTTAAACCTCTCATTGTCTTGTGTGTATACTCAACAACCATTGGCTCACCTATGCAGTTGACTGAGGATCGAATCTAAAGATAACTGACAAAAATGGAAAGAAAAGTGTGCAATAAGAATTTCAAAACAATAAGAATTACTCTCTGCTTGTAATTTGCTTGTGGACTGCTAAGGTACACAAGAAAATACTCTGAATTTTTCGTTCATTTAATCATGTTTCTGTAAACCAGTTACTTAACTGACAACACAAATCATGTATTTAATAACATTGTATCAGTTTACAGGTTAAAGAACTTATTGTTTGTTTCCTCTGAGTGAAAATGGAGAGACTGGCACTGAAGACATTTTATTAGCTGCCTTATAAACCACTTTGCTAAAATAAAAATGCACTGTTATTGGTTTTAAACATCATTCTCGCTAATGTACTTATCAAATGAGTCATTTCAACAAAATACCACAATGTTTACTTACTTAAATGCTTGTGTAAATCATACATCTTTACCATTGACTCCTGGCTCCATCTGTTTGCATATTACTCACTCACTCACTCAAAGTTCCATGCCTATGTTTTCTTTCTGTCTAGACAACTTTCCCTTGAATGTAAAGTGTTGGCAAAAGCCCAGAGGCCAATAATGAAAATCCTTCTATTTTAAATTTAATACACATTGTTCATTTGAAATAATATGATCAGACAGTTCAAAGATCGGAAAAGCAAAGATCAAACAATCTGAGTGGAAAAGAAGAATCTCTGAAATATTTACATGCATTTAATCATTCCATAGTGTGTCTTTAAGCTTTAATGACATGCTGCCAGACTCGAGATGCCTCGGTTGGGGAATGGTGGCCTAGTGGTTAGGGACTTGTCAGAGGCTTGCAGGTTTAAGTTTTGACCCAGCTACCACTGAGACACCCTTGAGCAAGGTCCCGCTACACTGCTCCCTGGGCACTGTTGATAGCAGCCTGCAGAGATCAAATTTTATTGTGGTGAACTTTGTGCGATGGGATGTGTTCATAATGACATATCTTTCACATGATCAGATCCAGAGCTGAGAGCTGTCTGAACACACACTTTAGTGAAAAGAATGGGACTCAAAAAAAGAAAGGAAAAAAAAAAAAAGAAAGGATATTTTGGTTTAAAGGACTTCAGTCGGTCCGAGTCACAAATGGGAAATAGGAAATAGGAAAAACTTTCCTAAAAAAAATGTATAAAATTTAAAAAGTTTTATTTCAGCCTAAAAACACTTTTTCTTTTTTTTTTACCAGTGAACTTTGTGAAAATACCTTCCATGTGCCTACTGACGTGGGCGTGTAACTTTCCAGAGAGGGGCGGGTAACTTTCTGAGGTGAGCGTGTATCTTTCTGGTGGCTTTTCCATGTCATTATGAGATCATGCTATTGGGGGCGCACTTTGCATGAAAACAGCGATTCTCCCTGAACTCGTGTCGGACGCCCCCCACCCCCTGGGGCCATCAGAAGAAGCTTGATGTGTCGCTGGTCGTGTAGGACAGGCACAGATCTCCTCGCCTTGTCATCTCTGCGCCACTCGTCCTGACCGGCGTCTCGGAAACACCTGCGCGCGGGACATCTATGAGAGTTGGCGGAGAGTTTTACGCACCTGTTACCGACAGTGGACGGGGCTGCGGGGCGAGATGAACTGGACGGCGTTCAACAACACGGGCGGCAATTTCTTCTCGAACAGAAGTAACGAGAACTTCTGGGCGTGCTGCAACCTGTCGTCGGCCGTGACGGACAGCAGCCCGGGGAGCACGGCGCTGGACGAGCGCAGCACCTTCATCATGAGCGTGGTGCAGATCGCCGTCATGTGCGTCCTCGCGCTCACCGTCGTATTCGGCATCTTCTTCTTGGGATGCAACCTGCTGATCAAATCCGAGGGCATGATCAACTTCCTGGTGACGGACAGGAGGTCCTCGAAGGACGTGGAAGCGGTTATCGTGGGCTCGTATTAGGAGCGCGAACGGCGCGTTACCGGAGAGCAGCCGTGGAGATGTGTCCCAGTAAATCTGGACTCTCCATCCCCTGTACGCAGCTGTGAAGAGTTAGGCAAGCACATCGGAGCTATATAAATAAAAAACCAAACACCTAACTCTGTCCAGACTTTATCCAGACTGAAGGCCAGTTACCAGAGATAAAGAGTGAAATGACCAGTTCCACACACTTTCCTCTGTCCACTGCTGTGGATTATGTTTTGGGAGCCGCTGCTTTGTTGAATGAACCATGGTTTCTTGCAATGAGCTGAAGAACTGGTGTTTGACTACAGTCTGGACACGAAGTCGCTGATAAAATAAATGAAATGTATAAGACTGTCCCACTGTTCCTTTGTGGTTCTATCTGTAATGCCCTAAACCTTAGTTCTCAATAAAAAAGCTTCTGTATAGCACCAGAAATCTTCTATGACCGGATCCTTTTGCGACCTAAGACCATCTAAAAAAAGATTTTAAAATCAGGATTTCTCAAACTTCCAGTGTGAGAAACCCCCCAACTCCAAATCTTTAAACCTTAGACAAAAAAATGCAAATATATAGCTGTTTACATCATTGTCTGTGGTGAAACGAGCATTGATAAAGTTGTATTATCTAATTCCAGTGTTGATTGTGGTTTTTCCCTTATGTTGAAAGCTACATTTTACTGGCTCAGAAAAAAACATTTAGGAATGATAGGCTAACTTTTTTCGGATGTAATATGGCACTAGTCATGTGAAATCACAGAAATTAATAACAAATGTATTTGAATGTGTTGCATACTTTAAAATGTAGTTAAAAAAAGTTCATTGTGTCCAGAAAAAATGAAAGTATCCCAATATTGTGATTTTCTTTGTCTGCTGTTTCATCAGTTAATGCTTTCTTTTAGAGTTTGCTTCCAGTTTGCCTCTGTATACATCTGAGGTTATGAACCCAAGAATGAACACAAGTATTCTGCTGAAATTCTTCTCTGTGTTTTCTTCACACTAAGATTTCACTTCATCAGTTTGATGTTGTGCAAGAAACGATTTACTTCTGTCACTGGGAGATGGCAAATTTGATCCCTGGTGAAGCACAACTGAACCTTCTCCTCAAACTCTTTTTCAGCACAGTGCCAGAGACAGTGCAAATAAAATAACTAATGATTAGTGTTCTCCTTCAAGGGTGCAGAGCAGTTTCAAATGACTGGGAGGTTTCCTAGTTTACGGATGGAACTAGACATGACTAAACTGGGGGGAAAATTTGGTTTAAAAATGAGATTTTCTCTGAAATAAAAAGGTTAAACATTATTGCAAGTAACTCAAAGAAGAAGTTTACCAGTGGTGAACAGTAAGTGTCCATATACTTTTAGTGGTCATTATATATACAGAAATATTTAATATTTTATCATCTTTACTGACCATACAAATGCACTTTTATATTTTAGTACAATTACAGACTATCTGTTTCTCTGCATCATTTATTAGCTCATATATCCCATTCATCAATGGTCAGGACCCTCCCACAAACAGGGATTATTTGGATGGTTGAAACTGACCACTGATGAAGCATTAGAAGATTATCAACACAAGCTGTGCAGCATCAGATGAACTTACATCAATATCTTTGTTTCTGCAAGGTGGGCCAACAGGTCAGATAGTTCTAATAAAGTGGACAGTAAGTAGATACTGTTTTAAAAACCATCCAAAGCTCTGTTCACTTGAAACATGTTAGAGTGGGTGTGGACTGTCCAGCTGACATTACCCTTAGTAAGCAACCCATCTAGAAGACAGTGACCATGGTAACAGAACAACATATATCTTCATTGTCCACCAGGATGGAAATCCATCTTCAGTTCACCAAACACAAGAACAACATAAAAACAGACAATTTAGTAAGAAAAAAAAACACATAGACAAGGCTACAAGGTTACATTAAACATTAATACAGAATACAGTTAAAACATTGATATCTCTTGGGATGAAGAGCTTCTTAAATCAGTTCTATGGACTCCTGCAGTTCAAAGGCTCTAACCGGCTGAGAGCTATCTCACTTTCTTCCTCGTCTTTTCTGTAAAAACTTGAATCCAGAGTTTTTGGGATTGGCCCACTATTTTGCTTGTCATTGACACAATTCCATAGGCTTGAAGGCAAAAAAGTTATAACTCGCTCAACAATTTTTTGAATAGTAGTCTAAAGATCTGCCTGCCAGTACCAAGGCCACAGAGACTAAGATGATTAGTTTTCTCAGCTCACCTTTTTGACCATGGGAAGATGGGTTCCCCTTCTGAGTCTTGGTTCCTCCCAAAGTTTCTTCCTCCAGCTTAGGCAGGTTCTTTCTTACCTTTGGATTGCTCATTAGGGGCTCAGGCCCAGATTATGTAAAACTACTTTGTGACATCAGTTGTAAAAAGCATTATAGAAATAAACTTACATGAGAATCCAGAACTGTACCAAGGTATTTAAACTTTTACACAATTCCTAGATGTTGGCCATCAAGTGAGACTGGCACTATGTTTAGATCTTATTTTGTGCACTTATATTTTCTTGGCAACACTGACTTGTAGCTGGCTAATACAACACCATGTTTGAAGGGTCTTAGTCTGGGCCAGCTAGAGGGTTTCACTTAAATGGTCTGTTTACTGAAGGAGGCCAATGTCATCTTAATATGGCCTTATCAACAAAAAATCACCATTATGCTGTTGAGGCAGCTCTTCTGATTCAGAAATGACCACAATGTGTTTTCGACGCAACAGTAGTGAAAACTGCCATGTGTTTCTTGATGAACCCCAGAACTGAGCTTCTTCTTGGCTTTAATCTTGCAATTACAGCAATGAGGTAAATATTACTGCCAAGTTTTGTTTTTTGCATGTCACTGTTGAGGTCAGTGAGACCATGGAAAGACCATGCAGTTAAAATAACATTAGTGGCCACGGCAACTGGCTGAATGCAATTATGTGTCCACGGTTGTCACAAATGATTGTCATCTCATAACTAATGATTGCTATGAATAACCAAAACAAATCATATCCACCTGCATCCTTTCGTAGCTTATTCTACCTCAAGGTGGAAACTGTGCTGTGTAACACTGAATTACTAACACTCATAAATTTGCAGGTACTTGGAAAATATCAGCTTATTAAAAATGCCATAAAACTGTTTGTCCTGGCCTTCATGCAGGTCAAGTTGCTCCACATTTCCGAACAAATATCTGAGTCATTTTATGCACAGAGGCCGGCTCACCAGCTGTCCAAGCCATAGCCTAAACACTGCTGAGTGAAGAGGGTAAAGTGCGTCAGTGCGCTGGGTTGCATGGGGTCACTGTCTGAGTCTTTGCAAACATATATATGAACAAGATTCCACAGTCAGCCCACTCAGTGCATCAGCAGTATTGGAATGTGTTAGGAGTAAGCATCACCTTTTTGTACAACAAATCTTTGTATAAATGGAATTGATTAAAATTAAAACATGGCAGATAATTTGCATGAGCTCTAAAACTTGGTGATATTAAGATTCCACAGACGTATCAGCACTGATGGAAAATCCCAGTGATAACACACTGATGAAGTCTTCCAATGTTACATAAAGCCACATTCAGGAATGTGATGCTGTTTTGAGCAAAACACACTGCTGATCAATAAAGCAAATGAGCTGTTCAAGGTTTCATTTTTAAGATTAAACTATACACTTTGTTTTATATCTGTATTATTTATTTTCTCCAGTTTCTGCTATCTGTGTGAGAGAATTTAGCAATACTTGACCATTCACTTAAGTTATAAAGCAATTTTCACATCAGGCAAAAGAGATTATCTTAAAGCAGCTTTCCAGAAATGCAGATCTAGCCTCTGAATGAGCAATTCGAAGGGTAGAGAGTAGCAAAACAAACTCTCTAATCCGATAAAGAGGAAACAGTAACAGGAAGCTAGAGTAAAAAAAAAAAAAAAAACACCCAAAGAACATGGGAACATTGGAACCAAGACATTAGAAAAGACCTGCTCATCAGTAATACCTCTTGTATCTGTGTGGCCCTATGGTGACCATTCAATCTTATTCATACGCATTAAAAATTCTTAAATGAATGGTAAAACATATACTGCATTTCACTGTGCACAGAAAAAACGGCATGCCTAGGCCTACCATACAAATTCGATAGGCAAAAGAGCAGCGTGTGAACAGCAAAAGTCATTAGCATCGACCAGTCATGAAGGACTGATACAGCGGAAAAGACACGTGTTGGACAATTCTTGCTGTAGTTTTTGCACAAACAGTAGCACCATCACTCAGAAAGGTTCCGTTGTTTTGGCATGCGTAATGGCCTAAAATATCTCGGTGAAGACATTTAGTCAATTCACTTTTGTGTACACTGTTCAATCCTCACTCACTTTTTTTTTATTCTATCGAAGTGATTATGTGACTCGCTACTCTTTTAGGAAAATCAGCCTAGGGCTGACAAATAAAGGGGCATCAAACCTAATGCTTTCATATTGAGCACCACTCTGCACCACTGCTGCCTCAGGTCACAGTGCAATGGCTGTGATAAACCGTTAGCATCCGAGTACAAAAAAAACCCCAACCTTCTATAAATGGACCGCTGTGTTTTCCATGGAGCTCACTGGACTACACATCACTTGAACAATGCTTTCAGTTAGACTATTTTATCACAAACAGTGGTTCAACACATACTTGTATAAATGATTTAATTTGTTCTAAGTGACGGGGAAAAAGCCAATGAAACCAAACACTCATGTGAGTGTACAAGTTTATTGATTTTTTGCCCATTATATACATGAATTATTGCAGTCCCGAGTCTGGCATACCCATGTCAGACTCTGGCATGATTGCTTAACCTGGGGAAGAACAATATAAGTGTTCCTCATCCCTGAGTGTTCCTGTGCTATTAACACATCTATAAAGTTATTTAAAACAATTAATAACACCATAAGCTATAAGAGATGATATTTGACCATACATTACCCTTTAATGCCAGAGTAAACTGACTGGACAAACACAAACAAAAGTGAATGTACAGTTGGTGTGCCATACCTGTATTTGATTATCGGGAAAAGGTTACATCCACTTTCTAACTATAGTTATTACTATGTGCTAGTTCCTCTTAAAAGACAACTGCAAACATATGGATGTTCACATATGTTCATGTTTATCTGGTCAGTGTACGTTGGCAGACAGCTGGAGTGGTAAAGAGACAGTTCAGCAAAGAGAGGAAAAAAATCTCTTTACTCCAAATGTATTGGTGGCTTACAGAAACCTCTCACATTGTGAAATTCTTATATTTAGACTTACATTCCCTTAAAACACAAACTCATTACAAAACACACCATCTTTTTTTCCTCAATCACAAACAAATTTTACATTTTGTCACCACCAAAATCAAAAGGAAAGCTGATGTAACACTGTGGTAAACATGCATCAAATTCTAAATGTGTTAATTGTTACAAAAATATATTCAGTGTTGTTCATATTGTTCAGTGAAAAAAACTCAATCTTTATACTTCTATCTGTGAAATAAAGTTTCAAGGTAATTAACGTCAGATTCTTGTTTTTATTACATTTCACACAAAAAAAGAGAGTAATAAAAGTGATCGCAACGTGGATACTAACAGCCTAGCCTGGTAAGTGTTTAGCCTTATCTTTTCTTAATCTAAAACACTGAAAATAAGCTTTCAACAAACAAAGAATGGTGTTTTAGAAAGTTTACAAAACAAAATATTATAGTTTTTCCCTTCCATTTTAGTTTTTCTGCAAAACAGACCTTAGCAACATGCAACATGTTACATCAGACTGTCTCACAAGAGTCTTGAATCAGTGCAGACATGTTATGTTGGAAGCTTCCACTGGGTTTGGACTGGAGCTATAATAGCCTCAAAATATATTACAATAATAAATACTGTATCTGACACCAGGAAATAACATTTAGCAATAAAAATAGACAGAAATACAGTCCAATTTAAGACCAGAAAGCTCTTAATACTGTAGCTATGTAAAGTATTGTCTATTTTCATAGATAATAGTATGTCATACAAGGTCAGAAATCACAGGGAACTGAACAGACCGGGGTAAATACATAAAATGTAAACCTGACTTTTTGCTGAGGTAAAATTCTAATAAGTGCGGAATTCAATAAGTGATTGTTTGAGGGACTACGAATGACAGGAATTACTCTACCATTAGACCCACAGATTAGGTTTCTACATCCAAATCAGTTCCTACATTACATTACATACATGCAGACCTTAAGCTATATTGCCTGGGTTAACAAGCCAGTGTTTTGTGTGGATTTGACGTGTGTTCTTTTAGTCTTTTAGACGCAAAAGCACATAAGGTTCATGACTTTCTTGCCTGGCAGGTGAAATATCTCAGAACACAGGAAAAGAAAACATCACTAAGTCCCAGAGTGATCTAAGGAAACAGGGCAGTGCATTAGTGTCAACTACAATTAGTCGTAACAGGACCTGATAATCTGGTTTCAAACAAAAAACTAATCATGTTCTGCAGTAGTCAAATAAAGAAAACCATTAAATCTCTCTCTACATCACCTTCTTTATAGCCATAATGTTGCCAAGTTCATCTGACCATCGCTTGTGTGCCTTTATAAAGCACAATGAAAAGGGGCACTGTTCTCTGCCAGTGAGAAGCATTAAAATGCACATTTCATTCATCTTAAAGCAGTTAAGTTGTAGTAGTGTGGATGCACTGACAACCAAATAATGGTGTGGATCAATGGCCAAAAAGCACACTCTAATGTTTCCCTATTGTGGTGGTACAACATTAGTATGGTATTACTGAATTAAAAGAGAGAGCAGAGCTCTTAAAAAGAAAATAATAAAAAAATCAAAAAAAAAAAAAAAAAAACCACACACACACAAAGCATCAGTTCAGCCAATGTGGTTTCACTCAGTACGATGTAACCAGCCTGGTTAGTTTAGACAAAGGCCATTATGCCTGTGTGTTTCATAAAACGTTAAAACGTTTCAGCTTTAGTAGTAATGGACTGTTACTTATTATACAAGAACATTCCTTTAACTTGATTTGGCACATAGAAGGAAAACATAATGATGATTTGCTATAAAACCAACATATCTGTGGCAACACATAGGCTTTCAGAAAACACAATTAGGACACTGGTAGTAACGAATAACAAGTAATAAGCTGTGCTTCATTTAACAAAATAGTGTATCAATACACAAAACCAATGTTGTTCTTTATTTAATTACCCATAATTATTTGATGCTGGTGTTGCTGCTATTGATGATGTTGATGATTTCGGAAGTCGTCAAAGAGCAGAGGTTTGTGGGTTTTAAGTGAGATACCAGACAACAGTGAGTGCAGCCACTATGCCGTTGAGAATGGCCATGCTGTAGCCCATGTGAAACGAGTGGCCTGTCATTTTCCTGAAAAACACACACGTACATGCATAATTAATCAAACCAACAATTCTTTACTAATGTTTAGAACATAGACTGCTGCTGTATTGATCCTATCAGCTGGCTATAAGACTAAGTGTGCAATGTGTGTTCAGTGGTCTGTAAACCACTGAGTAGAAGCCCATAAAAACACCATTACGAAGCATCCTGGTGTCCCATGACACTGCTGAGTCATAATAATAGGGGACCAGGCTTCACTCTCAATGGTAGTCTATTAGATCTTTCAAACGCCTTGAGTCTGGATATTAGTGCTATGATCAAAGGGTTTCTCTAATGTGCTTTCATTTTCAGCCAATTTACTGGTCTCCAGGTCCCAACCAATCCTTCTATCTCTGCATCACATGGTAGCACTGCTATCCTGAGAGGGTGAAGACAGCATACAAAACATTTGCCTGTTCCCTGAAGGACCTGTTGTGGAACTGAACAAAAAACAATTAACAGTATTAAATGATTAAGATTTCAATCACTGAAATATTTCAAATACAGTGAGCTGAATATTTTTCTTTGATACTGAGAAGTCAAATGATGAATGTTTTGCTTGGCTTGCTTAACTTTCAACTTTTCTGCTGACTAATTAATTACTATTGTCACGTTTGTTGGGTGATTTAATGAAGCAAGTGCAGAGCTTACGAGAAATAAAAGGTTTAATAAACAACGTAGATTTACAAAAAAAAACACCAAACATAAACTCGAAAAATAAACACGAAATACAGACTGGATTGCAGGACCACGACACACTCAGTAAAACAAGGAATGATGTTAACGAAACGTGACTAGGACTTGAAACACAAGGTTACACTAAACATAGATTGATAACACCTGGGGAGGAGGAGAACTGGGAAACACGAAACAGCTGACAAGGGCGTGGCTTAGACGAAAACGCGGACAACCAAAACAACGACACACGGAAAAACACGAGGGGCGTGTACATCACATAGCCCTCCCCCTAGGCGCAACGTCCCGGTGCGCTAAATCACACCCACAACTGGGCGTTGACCCAGGGGGACGGCAACACTAAAATCTAGGACAAGACTACAAGACATGAGGCTGAGACAACAAACAAGACAACAGATTCAACATGGGCACAAGCACAGGCAACAACAATGGCAACACAGACAGGGGCTGAGGGAACGAAGACCCGGGCTGGTGAAACACAGATCCGGGCTGGGGAAACAAGGCCCTGGGTTGGGGAAACGATGTTCCGGGCTAGGAAAACTAAGTCCCGGGCTGGGAAAACAAGGTCCCAGGCTGAAAACTCAGTCATGAACCTATAGGGCGCGGAGGCGGAGCCAGGAGGCGCACGCGACATCTGGGCGGAGCCAGGAGGCGCACGCAATGTCCGGGGGGAAAAGAAACCGACGTTTGGGAGGGCTTTTCCCTCGTCGCAGGCGTCCCACAAATCTTGCTGGTCGCTTGGAGAGGCCCGGAGTGGAGAGTTTGCTCCTGTTGCTCCAGGTGCTGCGGCACTTCCAAAAGCACACTGGATAATTCGAGCCCCCGGGGGGCGGAGCGACTGGAAATGGCACCCCTGAGTGACAGAGTAGCTGCAGGAACTTCCTCAGCTGCTGGCTCGTCATTGCGCTTTCCCCTGCGCTTCTGGCGTTTACGTGAAATGCCGCCAGCAGCCTCGGGTTTGTAATTCCTGCTGCTCTGCCTTAGGCGCATTTCCAGTCTCCGACCCATGTCTTTCAACCATCCCTCACCAGTTTTCTCTGCGACCAAGTTCATCGTCTCGAGGAGAGCGTAGCCCTCCTCTCCATCTGCCCCTTCCCGTTCCCACTGATCTAATGCCTGCTTCCACATTCCTCGGTCCGGCTTCGGATAAGTGGCTGCTTCCATCCTTCGCCGTTTCGTTCGGTCACGTTTGTTGGGTGATTTTAGGAAGCAAGTGCAGCGCTTATGAGAAATAAAAGGTTTAATAAACAACCTAGATTTACAAAAAAAAAAAAACACCAAACAAACTTGAAAAACAAAAGGACCACCACGTGGATTGCAGGACCACGACACACTCAGGAAAACAAGGAATGACGTTAACGAAATGCAACTAGGACTTGAAACACAGGGGTATATATACTAAACATAGATTGATAACACCTGGGGAGGAGGAGGAGAACTGGGAAACACGAAACAGCTGACGGGGGGTGGCTTAGACAAACACGCGGACAACCAAAACACGGACACACGAACACGAGGGGCGTGTACGTTACAACTATAGCAATTCTGAAGTCCTTTGCACATTCATCGAAGCTAACAACGTACTACAATACATTATTCCAATATATTATTTGATAGGCACATATACAGTGCATAAATCAACTTTAAGAGCTAAGTTTCCCCGACTCTTACACCAACAAGAAATAGACCAGAGGAGTAAAGTCAGAAGAAGTACCTGTAAGGTTCTTTATCGTTTTGATCTACTAGCCCATCAACAATGCAAAAAGTCTCTTCATTGACCCCTTGGTAATAAAGCCTGAATGCATTATTCCAGATGAACAGACGGCACATGGCTTAATGTGTCCCAATACACAGCTGCTGGCATTGTTTTTTTTTTCTTCCACTTGGGAGCCTTCAAAAGAAAACACCCCAAAAAGGATGCATTATATCATATACCTGAAACAAGAAGGTAGGTCCAAGGATTGTTTCAGTCACTTGAGGACAACTACTGTTTGGGCTATTTTGTGCACAGTGCACACAACCTGTGCCAGGTCATATGAACAGCAAACCAAGAAGTCATGAGCATCCGAAAGGCTAAATGCCTAATTAGAAAATTAGGAAAAAGCATTGTTCACTGCCTATCAGACAGGACTGTACTGAATGCATGTCTCGACAAATTTTTTGAGAAACTCTAAGGAAATTTTCAGTGCTAGATGACCATTTCCCTGGGTCACCATCTAAAAGCCAATGACAGGATTTCCTAAATAAAAAAAAATTCCTGTCTATACTAAATAAAGTTTTTCTCTTCTGAAAAGACATTTGCAAATATGCAAATAATACAAATTTTTACATAAAAATAACAGGCCAATTCTTTATGAAAATATATAGCTACAAAAATCTGACCTGCAGTTTTGATCTCTCAATCTTTAATACTGTCAAACATTTATATACATGTATCACATGTCCTGCTTGACCATATTGGCTCTCAGCGCAAAACAAGTCAGATTTGCTAGTCGGTCTAGTTATATTGCGCTGCTTATATTTGGCTTTTTTCATTTTATAAACCATGGAGCTTGCTATGCACTCCATTTCAGAAGATAAGACTATGAGCTGCAAAGTCAAATTTTTCACAACTGTCATTTTCTTCACTTTTCTATGTTTTTATTGTTGTGGCTGATCAGTGTATATATAACAGTAAGCAAACAAACAGATTTCAAGCAAATGCACTGGAAAAATGACAAAGCCCTGACTTGGAACATTCCAAGGCACAAAGGAAAAGACACTTTCCAGTGAAGAATCAGTGTCTTCCATAGTAAAAGCAAAAACATTTAGTTATACAAGAGACAATGAGAGAATAATATTAATGAAATGTACTTGTTCAACAGTTATTAAACTGTCGCAGGAATGATCTGAAGCCCATGAACATTAAAAGACACAAGGGAGATTCTTACTGAACCACAGAGGGAAAAAATGGTTTCTATGGAAACAAAGTCATAGACCTATTAAAGTCTAATGCTAATGCTCTAAGACAACAAAACAGACTGTACTATGGGCCTCGCCATCTGCATAGTTTAAAAAATCTAAACATTATACTGCAACAAAATCAGTGAGTGTGAACTGTGTACATTTGTCGAGAAGCCAGTGACTCTTTAGTAAGCTGAACCTTCTCATGCCTTCTCATGTAAAGTGTACCTGCTACGGCCATTTGTCAAGGCTTCAGATTTAAGAAAGGCAAACTGCTTTACGAGGATAACTGGTGAATGCATGTTAGTGAGAATCTAGAAGCCAATATGGTCAGGGTCAGTCAATAGGGACCCATTCGTCCAGCTGCTGGTCGATGGGGCATTATTGCTCTGAGCTGTGTGTGAAGGCCAGGTTGGGTCAAGCATAAGAGAAGCATTGGTGTGTGATTAGATAACAACCTCACATGGCAATGGAGTGACCCCACAGTTTATCACCAGCCCCCCAGACATGATCAATGATGTTCTATCCTGATAGCCAATCAGGAGAAAGCTAAAGCACAGAAGAGGACACATTTCTTCCCACATGGGAACGTGTCTGTGATCTCTGGACCAATAATGCTGCAGTATGCTTCTTTGTACTATAATTGACCGTTATGGTTATAACACATGATCATGAGGGCGATAACCTGTTGACGACTCTAGCTGCATGTGCTTCAATGTGCCTGAACCACAGGCACATTCAGATATGACTACTATATTATCCAGTAATTATTCATTTTATGGTAAATACAGTGACACTCATATGGATCAAGTTTGGGCTGGGCAATAAAGCCATAATTACAGCAATATAATTTTCATTTCTAGAAATATAACATGCTTAAAAAAAAACCCTTTCTAGCCAGCCAATTCATCCATTCTAAATTACAGTTTGAGTGTGTTCACAATGACAAATAGTCACTTTCACTTTTTTTTCACATAAGGTTTGTGGTGGGAATCCATTTCAAATTTTAAAAAGTCTTTCATCAGACTGCATTCTAAAAACAGCTTGAAATCCTGCAAAGTTCACTTATTAGCACTTTACAGCATGTTACAGTGCAGCGATCGTCCATTAGCAAACTTCAATTCGGCCATTTTCAACTTCTTTTTACTCTTTTTTGTCACTTGTTATTGTACAAAGTCTGTCAGATTTAGAAAATATTTCTGCCAGATTTGCACTGTTTTCTATACTCCTGTTTTGCATTTACCATAGTGTTAGCATTAGCATAGAAGAGTGCGGTGTCCCATAATCATGTCAACAGGCCAACTGTGACAGTTTGCGGGTGGTGTAGGCAGCGGATGCAGGCGGACTGATGTTAAACGATGGTTTTATTAATATAGATAACACTAGGGCTAGGGTAACACTCTACAAACATGGAAGACACAGCTAACATTAACTAGCAAACACACAGGAAACGTGCGGTATGTATCAAGGTTGAACAACAAACACTGGATGAACACATGAGGGTTTTAAAGGTGAACATGATTACTAACAGCTGACGGAGAAGACACGACGCAGCTGACAGGGGCGTGGCTAACACACAAGGACATAACACAGAAGCACATGGCTGGGGACACGTGACACAACACAAGTACAAGACACCGTTACACCAACCTTTGTCAAATATTAATAATTATTCAATATAATTGGGTGTTTAATAGTGATTTTTCCTTTCTTTTTATTTAATATTGCCCTTCAACATAGAGTGATGTTTGGGCAGAAATAGCAATTGCTGCAACAATTCAAAATATTAAAAACAATTTGTAAAAAATGTTTTATTTTATTTTTAAACTTATACATGATATAATAAAGAAATAATGTTTTGCAGCTATGACTTAAGCATGGGGGCAAATATGCAGCCTTAGTGTTTGAGGCACAAAACATTAATTAAAATACTTCTGAGGTTCATTAATTCCTATTTAACATGTCTGACACACGCCAGTTTTCACTTTTTCTCTATATTATAGACAACAAATGCTCATAAATTCTTTATGAAACCTCAGCCAAACCAGTCGTACAGCACCTGAAGCAGTGGGAGCTTTTATAAACCAGGCCTGACTCAGGAAATAGCCTGTCATGGCTCGTTTATTGTAAAATGACCCTTCCTCTTAAAACAGAGAGAACAGTGTAACATCAAGAGTCCTTGGACCTATAAACCTCAGCATATTAAAGATAACAGCCTGCACAGGGCAGAAAAAATTGACAAACTATTTATATTTATTTTATATTTTCCCTTACCTCAAATGTGCCAAGTCAGTAGTCAATCAGCCAAGACCTGTTTGGTGTTTAAATTTGTCTTTATATTTTTGCACTGGAGCTATAAAGCTGATTTAGAGGAAGGGCATACATCACCAACATAATACTGTTCAAACTGCATGCTTAAATGCATCCACTCGTTTTAAGGTACAACGAGCTGTTAAGTAACCTTAAACAGACTTGCCTATGTGGCTTTTGAGATTACGAAATAATTAAATGACAAATAAAATAGAACATCAAACATATCTTAACTGATCAAATAGTTTTGAGGTAAATCTAAGTGTAACTTTTGTAAACTGTTTCCAGCTATGTCGTCCTCATTTTATATACCCCTGCCAGCTCCACACTCTCTGTGGGTTTAGCCAGCCCTTTGAATTTAGGCAGCTCTCAATAATCTGCCCTATAGACCACTGTGGCAGGATAGCCTCTTTATAGAGCAGTAATGAACCGACCAAGGACCTAACATTTAAAATAAAGGCCATTACCATTAATTTCAGATTACTATTATCTGAGCACTGCAACTTAATTATCAGCTAATCATTTAAAAAAACAAATGGATGTAACCTATTTAAGGAAATAACTTGACAAATCATTTTGCAAATGAGCTACACAGTGTATTAGGTGTTTTAGGCCATGTATGTGCTCATTATATATACAAATATATTTGCTACATAAACTTTGTATTTTGTATAAGAAAAGACTGAAAATATTAATGTTTTGTTCTGATTACAAACCTCATCATCATTGTCTTTTAAATATGTATATGCACAATATCCAGACAGGGCACATATTATGACAAATGTTCTTGTGCTTGCATGTTTTGTTTAATGTAGATGCAGTTTAAGGGATTTCATCAGACTGATCAGACTGTGTGCTGCCTGTCATCTCTCTCAGCCGCAGGATATCGCGTGCCTCTAAAAGACAAATAAACAGGGGAGCCAAGACTCTGAGGCATACGGGAAACACTTAGGCCTCATTTAACATGCCATTAAGCATCATGCTTGACTGAGCTTTGAGCTCAGCATTCAACGTAGGAATTACTTGACCCTTTCACATCTGACCAGAGCAGTGAAATATGTTCTTGTTTACTGGTCGAATGGCAGCTGGAGAACAGTATTGAATGGGACAGAGTGTGAAAGTTGATGCAGAAGTAAGCTCTGATAGCCCCGGTGAATGATAAGGATATGTTGTAGGCCAACATTAGTAACAACAGCGCTCCATGGTAACCTGCATCAGTGTTGCCCTAGATATGATTTGACAAAATGCTTGGCTCTGACTGAGCATATTATGTCCTATTTTAGCCCCTATCAGAGATGCAAACTTATCAGGTGTGAAAAGGTGACAAAGTTGCAAATCTCTTGGGGGTGGTGGGGTTTAGTTGTGTCATGGTTGTGAAGGTTTTCCATTTGTTAGTGGTGGAAGGGTTGGGGTGGGGGTCTTGGCCATGGAGATTTTTGCTTGGTGATGTGGGAAGATCAGCTAGATAATTTGATAATGTTTTATTAAATTAATTTTTTTTAAATTCACTATTTCACTTTTTGTATGTCAGTCGTCACACTTTAGAATTATTGAAGACTGAAGATTGAAGAGATAATTGTCCTGTGCACATTAGAACAAGCAGTTACACTGTCCAATGAAGTTCTAACTTTGCTTAAACCCCTCCCAAAAAGTTTTTTTTTCTAAATATATTGTCTAAACAGCTTTTGAAATATATCCTCTGAAAATCAACAAAATGACAAAACATTATATTTGTAGTAAGTCATCCCTCTTCATGTGCATCTACTACAACCTTCATACTTTTGAAAAAGATATTCTGTTGATTGATTATGCATTTTTAAATTTTGTAATGTATCTTCACAACAACATTTCTGTCACATTTCACTTGTAGTGAGTAAAGAGAGAAAAAGAGAATTGCAGAAGTGCCATCTTTGGTATGAAGGTGAGGGAAAACTGAATATCCAGTGAATATCCCAATCTATAAACAAACTTTCCCATATTGGGACTGACTACTCTTACTAATGCTATCCATAACTACAACATAAGTTTAGTGCCTCATTCAAAGTGCCAACTTAGTGTTATAGCCCAGTTCCACAAAATAACCTAATTATCAAAAACATAAACCCTTTACATCTCCCTCACCCTTTTTCTGTCCTTCCCTATATCTTTCTGACTTAGGGAAAGTTTTGAGGTAGAGTAGTAAAGCTTGGCTGTGTTTGATGGAGCTTGGACCATCACTAAATCCCACTAGGCCAATTTTGTGGAGATTTTAAACGTTCTGCTGGGCTCTAGTATTCTGGTCGCATGATGGAAACCAATTACAAGAAAATTGCTTTTCTGTTCTCGTCCTAGCCCCCTGTGAGCTTCCACCCGAGCTGGTCCGACTGGCGTGAAGAAACAAGACTAATGTTCTATTTTACTAGCTGACATGCAGCCTCAGAGCTTACAGCTAACAGCAAAATGAGAAAAATGGCTGAATAACTCCCAGAACCAAGGAACAGTCACGACTGCATATTAGAACACCAACCCAATCCCTATCTCATTTTTACACTGATGCTTTCAGTGCTGCCTATTCTGGAAAAATTGAGTTATTCACACAGCTAGTCACAGATCAATGCAGAGCAAGAGCAAACAGAACCAAATACATTAAAGACCTAGAGTGAAGTAAACAAACTGCCTAAAATCTGTCTCAATCTAAAATACTGCATTTAGACTGTTCAGTTTTAGTGGCCAATTAGCCTAAACATCGGGGGCATGATTAGCTGGCCTTTTGAGTATTAGTCAGAATAGAATTTAGGAGCAAATATGCCAATTTAACTACAGGTGACATAGGCAGGCTTGGTGACATTATATGCCCTGGTTGAGTTTACCTGAGTTTGGCTGGAGAAAGTGGGGTGGGAGGAAACATCCCAGGCTCAAATGAATCAAAGTAGGTAAGTGTCCAGGAGAAACTGCAACACAGCACTCCAGCCAAGGAGGCCAGTACCAGCATACTCCAAAAACCTGGAAATATGATGTAGTATAAACTACTGTAGTAGACAAATAACCTTGATGACTTAAAACATGTCAAAAGAGTGTCTCTGACCTACCTAGTAGTCTCATTTCTGCTCCATCTTCAGTGGTAATTTTCTCAGCTCGTAGATCTGGAGAACAATGAAGTGGCATAGGATGGTCTGTCACAGGTTTTTACTATGTAAACGTCCAATCATAAAGGTCCAATCATATATCTGGACCTGTAACACAGCTATAGAAATTTAAAAAAAAAAAGAATTGCATGTGCTTGCACAGGACAATCACCAAATTGGTTTGAACTATCCCAGCACCAGAAACATGGTATTAGAGTATGACAAGGTCAAATAATGGTGTACCATTCCATGTGACTTATCTGAACGGAAAAATGTCGCTACAGAAATAAAGTAAAATAACAGTGAAACAGGGAAAGGCTTATTTATGAATGCTTTATGTTCCAAAGCCCTCAAACACACAGCAGCGCTGCCAATGTAGGCACATGGTAAGTGAACAAGATAAGCTGATAAGGTTACAAGACCTTTCGCCCTTAGGTTTAAGTAATCGTATAGCAAAACGGTTCATACCTTTCAAAATAATATATAAAAATGAGACAAGGACAGCAATAAAGGAGAAAATGACCAGGCAACACAACATAGAGCATATACGGGCTGGCAACTGGCTGTCTCTCCAACACCGCTGCTGTGGACACACGAGTCGAAGTCGAGTCGTTTGCTTCATACTGCGCTCATGGGAAGTCGCATTTGTATCACAGCCACTGATGACATCTTTATCCTCATCCTCGTCACCTGAAAAGGCGTCAGGTGCTTTAAAAACAGGAGGCATGTCCGTTTCAGACGTAGATGTGAAGTCTATCCTAACTTTCAAATGTAAGCTGTTAGCAGGCTAACAAGCTAGCTAGCTCGTCTATTCTTCTCACTTTTTCAGAAATTAATAATTACTAAAATGTTTCCAACAGCTACCTCAAACCAATATAATATATTTTATTTCTAACAAATGTACATTCACTAAAAGCACAGCCTACACTCAATAACACGGCGTAACATGAAAAACATCCAAAAGTTCAAAACGAAGAGTCTTTTCAAAACATCGCGGTTCATGCTTCCGCGAAGAAGCACCGCCCACAGCAATTTTCCCAACCCAAACGGGGCATTGTCGGACATCAACGACACGATTGGTCGAAGTTAATGTCAATCAAACGGGGTGTTAAATTCAACCTTCTGCAAATATGTCTTGGCCCCGGAGCGGTGCATAGGCGTGATTGTCTTAAACGTTGTGTAACAGCCTTTCAGACGTGTTTGTTCACGTTTGGTGAGGCCTAGGATGGATTTGACGATATACTAACTAGTCTGATAGTAATGTCATGTTTTCACAGTGTAGCCTGAAATTAATACAGTTACTGGTGCGACAAAAGCTGGGATGAAATGTATCTCTGGTCGTGTATCTCTGGTCCCCAGCGTCGGTCCTGGCTTATTTTATTGTTCCTTTTTGGCTTGAATCCCCGCTTTTCATTCACTGCTTAGGTCAAAATGTGTCCTTAAAGCTTTCATTTACCTCACCCTATTGTACATATTTTGTGATGTTCCTTGTGCTTTTGTATTGAGTGACTGGGGAACCTACATTGGGTATGTCAGCACTGCCATTGGAATGATGGCTCATGAGCCTAAGGGCATCATGCGCATTTCCAAGCATCAGATAGAGGAGTTTAAAGCTCCCCAGCACGAAGCTGTGGAGCAGTTGAACTGCATTCTTTGAAACAACAGACTCAATAACTCTACCTAAGCTGATCTTCCTAATGTGGCTGAATGCAATTACATCTACAGTGCCCCAGCATCTATTGTAACTAGATCTAATCTAGTGTAAGTCATTCAGAATAGTTTGACATGAAAAACAATAAACACACAGTGTCAGAAGTGTTCACAGCAGAGGTGATAGGATGTGCAAAATGTCTGTAAAAAGAACTAAATGCTTATTATAGTATGTACAAAGCTAAACTGTATAATACATCTACAACAGCATGGCTTTGAAGATGAAGAGTCTGGGTGCTGAACCTGTCCACAGAATTAATCTAAGACTCCAAACTCTCTAACTCTCGGTCTGGGGCTCTACACAAGATTGCACCTCATGGGGTATCAATGATTCTGAGAAAGGTGAGAAATCCTAGAACTACATGGGAGGAGTTAATGACCTCAAATTAGCTGGGACCACAGTCACCAAGAAAACCTTTGGAAACACATTACACTGCAATGGATTAAAATCCTGCAGTGCTCGCAAGGTTTGAAGTTTGCCAATAAACACCTGAATGATTCAGAGAGTGACTAGGGGAAGGTGATGTGGTCAGATGAGACAAAAATTGAGTGCTTTGGCATTAACTCATTAACTGTTTGGAGGAAGAAAAATGCTGCCTATGACCCCCAAAACACTGTCCCCACCGTCAAGCATGGAGATGGAAACATTT
>JBBPDA010000105.1:4438502-4459741 GCA_037974385.1 Arnoldichthys spilopterus
ACTGACTAGGCCACTCCATGACCTTAATGTGCTTCTTCTTGAGCCACTCCTTTGTTGCCTTTGCTGTATGTTTTGGGGTCATTGTTATGCTGGAACACCCATCCATGACCCATTTTCAGTTTCCTGGATCGGAGATCACAGTTGTTCAGCTTATACTTGTGCCCTTGTCCTTTAGGCACTGAAATTCCTCCAGATTCCTTGAATCTTTTAATAATCCAAATCTATCTTTCTTTGAGGAACATTGTTTTTAAACATTTTAATAATTTTCTCATGTATTTGTTGGCAAACTGGCAATCCTTGGCCCATAATTGCTCCTAAAAGACTAGACCTTTCTTGGATGCTGCTTTTGTACTAAATCATAATTACAATCACCTGTTGACATCACCTGTTTTACATCACATCATTATTTAACCAATTTACCTCATTACTAGCCCTAAATTGCTCCTGTCACAACTTTTTTTTGAATGTGTTGCAGGTCTGAATGAGAGTAAAGGATGTAAGTTTACAAATGAAATGAAGTTGACCAGAGAAAACATTAAATATTTTGTGTTCATATTGTCTGCAATGAAATTCAGGTCAAAATAAATTTAGTAATCACTACTTTCTTTTTTTATTTGTGTTTTCCACACCATACCAAATTTTTCTGATTTGGGGTTGTATATAGTAAATGTAATATATTTAAAAAAAATAATGCATTGTAAAGAACACTGTATAATGTACAATAATGCATTGTACTAACACAGAGCGCCTAAACTAATCTATTCAAATCGTAACCTTCTATTCACTAGTTTACTGTTTTCCAATGCAAACTAGAATTGTGGGTTAATTCGAATTTTTGCCTTAACATTACATGCATTAAGATGTTTTGCTATGTCTGTTCTAGACCTGATCACTAATGTTCTGTGGAATACTGCTAAAAGCAGCTAGGTTCAAATAAACATAATTTTAAACCTTTATTTGGAAGTGTTCCTCAAGAATAGTCATTTGAGTGCCTTAAACACACATTTTGAATTACACTCGCTGATAATCAAAGCTCTGCAGGTCTTTTTAGTCTCTAGATGAAGAATGACCAATGAAACACCTAATGGATTAATGGAGGAAGAGTCAACATGTAAAGGTACACATTGTGCATCTGATAGTAAAAACTACAAGCCTCCTTATGATGGATGGCTGGATAAATGGATGGATAGATGGTGGAGGGATGGATGGATGAATCAATGAGTTGATGGATGAATGGATGGATGGATGGATGGATGTATAGCTAGACTAGATAGTCAATAAGCATTTTTGAAAGAAAGATTAGTCATCAGCCTCTGTCAACAGTCATATTAATTTAGCAGACATGTTATTTACTATTTATTTCTTATTTATCAAAAGCTTTTCTGTTCAAAAGTTCCCACATAAAATTTGTCCTTTAACCTATGTGGTAGTCCTTTAACCGGTGTGATAATGATGTCCTCTATGGTGGGTGTGTCAGTGGGTGTTAGTGGTCTGCTTGGTGGTTGTGTGTGTGTGTATGTATGTATGTCGGGGGTGGGGTGGGTTTCAGGGCCAGTCCTGTCTTCAACCCACAGTCAGACAGACTGTGTACAAATGAAAAAAAATTTAACAATGTTGTTACTCTTTCCAGAAGTGCTTGACCATTGAAGAGCACTCTATAAGCTAGATGTTTAATAGTCCACAAGGTCATAGGCGAACCCAGAATAACTTTTAAGCAACTAAAGGCCTTTTTGACATTGGCTAATGTTAATGTTAATTAGTCCACTATAAGAAAAACACTGAACAACAATGGAATTGATGGCAGAGTTGCAAGGAGAAAGCCATTGCTCTCCATAAACAAAATCTCAAATTTGCTAAATATAATGTAGACAAGCCAAAAGAGTATTGGAAAAATATCTTGTTAATAAATGAACAATGAGTGATTGAATGAATGATTTAATTAGAAGGGCAATGCTTGGAGAAAAGACAACACTGCACTTAAGCTTAAGAACCTTATTCCGCTTGTGAAATATGATGATGATAGTATCTTGGTTGTATCTTTATCTGCTACAGGATAGCCTGGAACAATGAATTAATTTCATTCTAGTGAAAACTAAAGGAATTTTTCAGGATATCTGGCTAAGATGTTTTTTTCTTTTTTGAGAAAAAAAACAGCACACATAAACTTAATTGAACTGTTCAGCCTCACTGAAAGCACACTCAAGCTGATCTTCTTGACAAATTAAGCCCAGTAATTCTACAGCTAAGGACAAAGATGCTCCAGTGCCTTACCACAGCCTCAATCACAGTATGCCTGCCTGCCTGCCTGCCAGGCACTATTTTCATGATGTGCTTCTTTAGCCTTTGTGACAGTGGCGCTAGGTGTACCCACATGTTCTCTGTAGCGAGAGGAGATGTCATGTCATATCTTTACCCCTGCTACATGGCCTGATATCCAACTCATAGATGCTCTATCCTGCAAACAAACAAGATAAGGATAGCCAACTGTGGCCCAATCAGTGTACTAATTTGTACTTATAATATTGCTAAAAAATTAAATTAATTCATATAAAAACCCATCATTGACCATGTAAACATATTACTCTAGTCTTCACTGATTCGATTAGTAGCATTTCTTAGTGCACTTCTCAACTGTTGAGAAAACCCTATAGTGATGGTCTGAGATGACATATCTCATATTTCTTATGTATTATATATATTTCTTTTGGCTTCAGATGTTCTACGCAATGAGCAATGAGTGTATATAATTTATCCATGTAACCTTTCTAAGCCATTACTAAATAACCTCCTCTTACAGAAAAAGCTGGTATTATTTTGTGCCCTGACACTTTGCTGCTATCTAGTGGTTAAAGCTGTTAATTGCCAAATTTTTTGTTACACACTGTACATCCAGTATACATCAAATGCTTCTTAAACATATAACAATGCTAATCAATAGTAAAAAAAGAAAAGGTAAACAGTGCATTATCACTCAAAAACTACACACTATACAATGTTCTTTAAGACCACATTAGTGAATACAGGCAAGTCTAAGGTAGGTGTTTCTTATAACATGGCTAGTGAGGTTAATGCAAGCTAATTGTTTCTAATAAACAATTGGCTTCCCATCTTGGTGCGAATCAAGTTCAAGTCCTTTATGCTCGCCTAGAATAGATCAACAATTGATCAGCTCCCGGCTACATGGGAACACCGATACAGACCTACACACTCACCAGATCACTTAGATCAGCGAGGGACCAGCGGCTGGAGTTTCCATCCCCACGTGGAATCAAACACCACTCCAGACTCTTCTCCTACATTGTTCCTCAATGGGGGAATGAGCTTTCCAATGACACTAGATCTACAGAGTCTCTCTCCACATTTAAGAAGCGACTCAACTGTTCTGCACCACCTCAGCACATAATTGCTGTCAGTAGTTATTGTAAGTACTTGGCGTATGTATTTATTAGTAGTTGCTGTCGGTAGTTATTGTAAGCACTTAGCATATGTATTTATTGTAGTAGTTGCTGTCTATTGTTATTCATTTTACGATTAAGAGAAATGCGTTGAACTTTCTTGTAGCACTCACTTCAGTGTTGCCCTGGGCAGTGCTAATGCTTGATTGTTTCCTCTGTCCTGGAAGTCGCTTTGGATAGAAGCGTCAGCCTAATGAATAAAATGTAAAATGTAATAAAGTGGGCAGTGAGTGAAAGTGCAAAGTAGGTGTTTCGTATATTTCTTATAACTACTAATATTATCTACATGGACTTCAAATTAAAGATTGGGGTCAATGATCACACAAAAGTCTTTCACTGCTGTACAAGATGAAACAGAATGGCCCTCTAGAGTTACTGTGTGATTGGATATCTTACTCCAAGCTGCAGATGGCTCTATTATGAATACTTCTGTCTTATCAGAACTATAGTAGTAGGAAGTTTAGAAGCATCCACTGTCTAATGTCCTTTACACATTCCTCAGTTAAATTAAGTTGGTGTTTTTCACCTGGATGGGCTGAAACATGCCAGCGTAGCAGTGGAAGTTTACTACATGTTTTCGAATAATATTACCCAGAGGTAACTTATACAAGGAGAAGAGCAGGGGGCCTAAAATTGAGCCTTGATATTGGTCTATAGTTAGAAAGCTGGCAGGGTTTGAGATCTAATTTTTTCAACATAAATATAAAAAATAAAGCTAGCTTAAAGGTTTCAGGTACATAGCCAATACTGAGGGAGGAATTTATTATTCTTGTAAGGGAACAGGTAAGACCCCCTGCAGTATAAGGGGGCCTAGCACCACCCAGCGGCCGGCGCCGGTCTCCATCCCCCGAGTACTAACTGGGCCAACCTAATCCAGGTGCGGCTAGTTAGCCCCCTCATCACCTGGCAATATAGGCAGGGCCGGGACATGGGGAGAGCAGGGAGGATACTCGCTGTGTGCCGTTGAAAGGGGATGATTGTAGGGTCAGTATTGAATGAGCAGCACCAGGTTGGTGCTGCTGAAGAAGTGCTTAGCTAGCGTTAGCATTATAGGATACGGAATCAAACTTTACACGAACTGGGCAGACCCTGGCTCGAGCGAGGACAGTTGCCCCTCGTGACTTTCTCCTACCAGACGCCGGAGCGCCGGTTCCTGTGTTGCTGGTTTTTGCAAATAAAGACTCTTAGTTAACCGCACTGGTTTCCAGACTCACCTCCATTCGTGACAATTCTCATAAGAGGTCCCATTACTATTGGCAGAATTTGTTTAGTACGTAGGCAGGCCAGGAGCACCAAGGGCTTTTTTGTAACTCAGGAGACTCTCCTTCCATGCTAGTTTGAATACTACTAATTGTTATACTAACTACTAGTGTTATACCAGGGTGCAAGTTTTTTCTCTCTGATTAATTTTCTTTTAAGAGGAGCTACATTATCTAAAGCGCAGCAGAATGTTGACTCTAAGTGTTCAGTTACCTGTTCGAGTTCTGAGGGGTCTGACAGTGATCAGTGTTGAATACTCTGGGAGATTACTGATAAAAGTCTGAGCTGCAGATGATGTGAATGTGTGCTTGAAGGGATAGCGTGGCATAGTGTGCATGTTATTACTAAGATGCAATTTAAATAAAATAAGATAAAGATCTCAGATTGCCTTAGACTGTGGGACTATAACTATGTTTTTTATATTATATAATTATATTAACCGAGTTTTACTAACCAGCTTAGCTATATTTTGTAGATAGACACACATTTAGAATTAATGGCTGCAACACACTCAACAAAAGGTGAGTTAAAATAAGATTGAAAAGTGCACAGAATATTTAGGTAACACCAGTTTGGAAGCTAATTGGTAGCAAGTGTGGTATCATGACTAAGGATAAAAGTCGGATCCATTAAAGCCTCAGTCTTTGCAAGTAAAGATGGGTCGTGGCTCACCCTTTTGTGCCAAAAGCTGTAAGAGAATAGTTAGCCAGTTCAAAAGGAAGATTTCTCAATGCAAGATTGCAGAGAGTTTAGGTCTTTCAGCATATACAGTACATTATATTGTGAAAAGATTCTGAGAATTCAGAGACATGGCATTCAAAGACAAGGTCAGAAACTACTGTTGAATGCATGTGATCTTTGGAGTACTTAGAAAACTATTGTCACTTAACACCATTGTTGTATCAACTTCAAACTGGATTACACTGGATTAGGGGATACATTAACCCTATGAAGTTCTCTTGGCCTGATCTCATCTCAGATGCACCGTAAACCTGTATAACCATGTACTGAGGACAGATGACTCCACAGCACACCAGATTGTTATCTGTGAAAAGTACAAAAAAGCCAGAATCTGTGATGGTATGGGGGTGCATCAGTAAGTGTAATATGTGTCTGCTACTCAGTAATCACTGGCGTTCATGGTACATGAACTCAATGATGTAAACATCAGGAATTACTCATTTTCATTCTGTGTTAAGGCTGTTATAGATTGTTCATGAACACATTAATTACTTTACATATTGAACATAACAGTTCTTCAAATAAAGGCTTTCGTGATGACTCATTAGAGTATACTCAGTTTGAAGTTAATAGGTGGTGGTGGAGGGTATATGGATCTGTGTTCTTGTTTCGTTTTGATTTAGGCCCTTTGCTTTTTGGTTCTTAAGCATGGGCAAAGCTAGTTCTGCTTTCTGATGACTGGGTTAGTCTAAATGAACACTCACTTGCCCTTTGTTTCTAGCAGTTTGCTGAAGACAGCAGCGTTTTCCATCCATCCATCCATTTTTTAAACTGCTTCTTCTGTTTCCGGGTTGCGGGAAAGCTGGAGCAAATCCCAGCTGACTATGAATCTCATGTATGGCCTCATGTAGCTTACCTTGTGTAATGAAAGCGATCTGACAGTAAAAACTGTGAATGACCTTCTGCAATTGGCTGGACCTGGAGCTCCTTAACTATTACTTTAGTCCAAATCCACCTTCAGCTAATGGGAGTAAAGTACCTACTAAAACACATGGTACTAAAGGACTGGGAGAATAATTGTTAAATTGAGACAAAATAATTTTTTGCATCTATTTTTTTCATTCAGTGCATTAAAAATCACTTTCAGGTGCTGGTTTTCCAGTGCTGATGAACACCAGTGCGACAGTCCCTCCTAGGGCAACTAACTGTTGTGTATGTAAATGAACTAAAATATGACTTGAATTTCAAATCACAAATTATGGTGTTGAATGTTCACACAAATAAATATGTTCTAATTACTGATTTCATATATTCAATAATTATCAACAAATTAGAAAATAATACCACCCATAATGCACCCTGCTATTGTTGTTGGGTGTGGTGCCTGTTGATGTACCCGGGCTATGACATAAATACATAAATACATGGGTTGTGACATAAAGCCCCTTGCGTCATCAGCAGCAACTGGAATTTATGCATGTTAGCAGCAGCAACATTTAGGTTGAGTGTAAACCAGCAGCACACCATTCACTAAGTCAAAGCAATCATTGTTTTGCCATTTTCTTTTAGGAAATATTCAAAAAAGTAAACTGTAGTAAAGGTTATTGCATAAAGGTTTTATATATGAACTCTGGCCATGATTAAGGCTAGGCTATTTCTTTCATAATAGTAGGCTAATGTTTCACACAGCATGAATTAAAAACAGCTCATGTAGGTGATGGTATCAATAGCGGTATCGGTGACAGTATCGACCTACAAAACATTTTAAATAGTAAAACAAAAGTAAATAGAAGTGTATAATGATGGTAGTTTCTAGTTTGTTTTTGTTTTTATAGCTAGCTCTCTGTTTGTCTTTGTAAGTTGTTGTCTGTCTATCCATCTAATACCTCCAAACCCCAACCCCCAGGCATCACATCAACACAGCACTAAGAAAAAAGAGCAGCATCTTCCAGTTCTGGTGTTGCTTTATTTGCAGACAACCATTCCAGTTTGTTTTTAAAGAACAATGTATAAAAAGAGTTATATGTGCCACTAGTGTCTGTCCAAGCTTTGGAGTGTACCGTGCAACCACAGACAATTACCATTATGAAATAAGTGTGATGAGTGAGATATTCAGCACAGAGTGACCTGGTCCACTTTTTTCACAACTGAACTAAATAATACTGATACAACGTGACATCATAACATTAAAATGATATTAAGGGGAGTGTTGGCTTGCTTCAACAATATGTACAGTATCACAATGGATGGGCAATGTAAAAAATAAGGGGTTCAACTTTGTAGCAAAATATCTGTACATTTAAAAAAAACAAAAGACTTTTTCCCTCAATGCAACATGTTTTTTTTCTTATTATTTTAAAAAAAGAGCAATATTTTGTTGTCACTGTTCACTAACGATCACGAGAGAAGCCAAGTGGGAGAGGAAATCAGTGTTCAGAATGAGACGTACATAAAAAGTTTACACTGAGCTTTAGTGAATCTTTTAAACCGCATCTTTCATGTGTAGTCCATGAACAGAGGGAGATTGTCCTCCATAGCACCAGTGAAGAATAGTCCTACTCCTCTCCTCTATCTCTCTCTCTACATCCAGTTCTTTTTGCATGAAAGTTCATTAGTACGATAACCAAATGTTTTAAAAAAAAGCAAAGTGCATCATGGGAATTGTCCCAAGTCTGACAGTTACAGCAGCTCAGCTGGGAGTTCCAACCACTTACATAGCTAAAGTTTGGTGGACCATGATCTGCTTTCCAGGAAAATTATGTCAGTGAGTAAGGGCTGGTTAAAAAAACACATCTCCTCTCACTATTCCATTCATAAGGTCTACTAGGTTTGACTGCTCAGTTCCAGTGTTTCATATCAACAGCTGTTTTACTTGCTTGCTGACTTTTCCTCTCAGTGGTATCCAGTGTCAAATTGAAGGTGAACTAGTTTCAAGTGCAGTGTATCTTGAAAACTTATTCACCTCCTTGAATTTGGGAAATAGTGAGAGATGAGGTGGAATAACTTCCCCCTCCCACTTTTTTTTCTGGCTCAATAAGCTGGGCTAGCAGGTGGTGACCTCCACGCTGAGCAGCTGAAGGTGCTGTCCGTCAAAATTCTTCTTTGTGCTCCTCCTGAAGGCATCGGCCCGGCGGAAGGGATGACGGCGCAGATCTGTGTGAGCAAGAGAATCACATTAGCCTCGTAATAATCCTGTTTTACTTTGTAGGGATGTCCCGATCTAATCTAAACATTGGTGACGATCATGAAACATTTTAAAGGATCATAATCTCTTATAGCCCAGTCCAGTTCTTATCCTTTCTTTATGTTGTTTTAGTCCATTGTGTTCCATTTACACCAGTCATATAGGTGACATAAAGCAGCTATAAACAAGTGGCAGTAAAAAGGCCTGTTTCTGAATTAAAAATACCTGTAGTGTAAAAAAAAAGCAGTCTCATAAAATTACACACTTGCTTTGATGAAAAGAGTACTTCAAAACATGAAACTGCTGTATTCAAAACACTATAAAACCTGACACTCTTAAAGTACTACATCAGAGTGTATATGGCCTGCTAAAAAGAGATTTTTACTGCTTTGGTATTTGAAATTGGGGGCAGGTCTGGTAAAGAGAATCCTTCTTACTCAGATAATCATGTGGAAAATAAAAATGTTAAGCACTTATACCGGGTCTGGGTTTAATTCTTATTTGACTTTTTTAATTAAACCTACTGTGTTTACTCCTGTATTCCAATTGAGCGTTACAACGCTAGAATTTCTTTTCAAAATAACTTGTGAAACTGTGTTGCTGTTTTTTTCTGTATATCTGCTTATATGTTTCCAGAAACATCACTGAAGATGTGTCCAGAAGCATCAGCAGAAAGATTTACAGACACTACTACTAACTGCAACAAATTTTCCTCCAGTAATTTTGAGACAGTGACTGAAGATGATGCAGGAGCAAACCCAGTGATAGTGTACAAGTTGAAGTTTATCTTTGTGAAATAAAAGAAAATAATAATAGTACAGTTCAGTAAATTTGGTTATAATAGTAAGAAGCAAGTTGCAAATTTAAAAATTCACAATTCTCAATGTCTTGCTAGGGTTTGCATGAAAAAAATGAATGAATGAATGAATGAATGAATAAATGAATGAAAGAATTTCTAATTAACTGTTACCAGACATAGGCCTAATTGGGGCAAAAACCTTGAAAACTTCATCGAGACATCCCTAATGTTTTTAATTTCTTTATGGCAGATTATATATATAATATATAAGATTATATATATATATATATATATATATAAGAGATACAGTTTAGGAGAAACAGTTTGAAATCATGCATGTATTATTTAATGAAGAATAGATTTAATTTTTTGAAGTTAAGAGGGTTTGATTCATGCAGGACAGGCTTCTGTATACAAACGTCATACCCTTGTTCATTATGAATGAAAACACATGAAGAAATGGGCGAGAGAGGGAAAGAGAGATGGACAGAGGGACGGCAAGACGGGTGATTTAAAGACAGATTTAAAGCCACCTTTCTGAGAGAGAGAATTTTGTTTAGTAATGGAAGTCCTCGGAGTGGGCAGGGTCACAGAAGAACCGCGAGCCACGTTTGGCTGAACGTGCGGTAAAGGGGACGGTCTTCAGCACTGCAGTGAAACAACAGCCAATCACAACACAGAAATACTACAACTACAAGCTCAAGAAAAGAACAGCGAAGCTAATGCATTGAAACTTTGCAACTGACAGAGGCACCTATACAGGTAGAAACGGAGACAAACAAAGAACAGGACAGATCACAGAACAGTAATCCATCAGGATTCCCAGGACATTTCCCATGACTTTTCAAAGATCCATTTTAAAACTTCTATGACCATTTTTCATGACTTTAGTAATACTCACTTTAATATTCATAGCATGACTGCTTCAGCTTCAAAAGTGCTGAGATATGTGCTAAATGAAAAATAAATACTAGAATTAAACTAGAATTAAAAGTTAATTATCAGACACCCTCATTAGGCTATTTTTTTAAATTTAATTACAACCAATTTCACCCACTTGGTAAAACTCCCCCAGTTGAAGAATGCTACCAATTCTGGGAGGCAGAAGGGTAGCATGCACAGTTACATAAAGTACCATTGCAACTTTTCAAACTGCTGCATATGTAATATTGGACAGTTCATCACACTGGGAGAAACAGACTAAATGCCAATAGTGACAGCAGCTAACAAACACACTTACTGGCTCACATTGCATTTACCATGTAGCCTGTGTACAAGATTTGTAAAAAAAAAAAAAAGTAACCTACTTTAATGAAATAAATAATGTCCAGTGACAAGAACATTAAAGTTCATTCCATTTTATACTAAGTCATGAAATTTCTAGTCTTGGAAGTTTTTCAGGATCATGGGAACCCTGAATCTTTAGACTCCACACATGACCATCTCAACTCTTTTATGGTCCTATGATTTACCTGTGATTATGTCCTCAATGGCACCATCTTTACCCTCGTAGACATGGCGACTATCCTTCCCTTGCCTTTTTCTCAGCTCAGCTATCAGCTCTTGCTGCTGCCTCTTGCCCTTATGGGATGGAGACTAGTGTAGGAGAAAAAGACAGAAGAAATCAGAAATACCATTTTCTGTGCATCATTTTTGAGCATTAAAGTTCAGTGCCCTGCTCTCATTCTGGCATTGTTGGAGCCTTGATACTAATTCTCAACCTATGACTAACTCATACCTGCTGGTCTTCCTGCTCCTCCATCATGGCCTCTTGTTCCAGAAGCTTTTCCATCATCAGCTGTTCCTGTCTCTTCCTTTGCTCATTTTCTTCATCTGCTTGCTAAGGAAAAGAAGATAGGGAAATTCAAATGAAGAAGACAATTATAGAAGAAGTTAGTGAGAAAGACTAAAAACAATTGTAGTGTAAAATCCAGGGGTCGGGTTCACAAAAGCAAAAGGGTTAATTGCATTTCCCCAAGTTATCCCTTAATTTCTTTCTTAAATTTTCCCCTAGGAACAATTCTAAAAATATTAATAAAATATTTTAAATACATATGTAATTCCTAATAATATGTATATATAATGTATATATTTAATATATATTAACTCATCACCCTTACAATAGCCTCACACGTCTTAGACTTTAACAAAAACATCGATTAAAATTCAAATTAAAACAATGAATATTTTTTCCTTCAGGATTCCTTTCAGTTCTTCTTTGCCAAATTATTTCTCTTTGCTGATAAATTAAATAAATAATAGTTTAAAAAAAAGAAATGAAGCTACAAGACACATAACTGATAACTATATAAAAAAACACAATTTTACTACAAACATATTATGAAAAATTATTCATATTTAATAATTTCTTTTGTTGTAAGATTTTCTTAGGAAAGCTTTTTTGAAATTTGACCTGAAGATTATGTATAAGAAGCTCACCCTGTAGGCCTTGACAAATCGCACAAACACGGGGAAGAAGACGGAGGGGGGCATGGTTTTGGAGCTCTCCCCGAAGTACTTCACAGCATCATCAAAAGCATCCTTTGGAAACACACAGTTCACATTAGACAATAATATAAGTTGTACATCAAATGAAGCAGATTAAATTATCTATAAAAATGTGCATTGTTTTTTATTATTTGTCATCATTCAATTCTTATCTTTCTAAATGATTTTATTGCATAAAGAAACAAAGCTATGAAATCAGCCCCTCCCCACACCATTTAAGTTGAGTTCCATGTAACCACTCCTGTTTCTAATAGGGCTTACTGTACCTGTGCGATCCTGGCATCATCCTGCAGCTTTTTCAGTCTGGTCTCATTATGGTGGATAAAGTCTTTCAGTAGGGAGTTGTGGCCGTGCATGCTGTACTCTCGGCGGGTCAGATCCATACCCCTCTGCAGTTCCCGTACATCCAGGAGAACATTCTCAAGAGATACTGAGGAGGTGCAAGAACCATGTTATTATTTTTGTAACATTAGTTTTACATCATAATTAAAAATTGCTTGAAATAAAAGCTTTTTACATTAACAGACACAAGAGTTAAGAACATTTTCTCCTTCTCCTGTAGTTACTATGATATACAGAGATGTAAGTTGTTGTAATGACAGCCATGATAGTACCATGCCTTGGCAATATTTATGCACTTGCTAAGCATTACGACTATGGAAAACCTTACCAGCAGCAGCCTTCTCCACGTAATGAAGTTCATTGTAGTACATGCTCACAGCCGGGTACTTTTCTCTCACCACGTTAGCAATGTAATGCAGCAGGGTCTGTTTCCTGTCTGTAGACTTGGTCTCCAATAGCTATGGGCAAAAGGATGATCAAGTATGATTATAAAAAGACTATAAAGAGATAAGTACCAATAACAACTGCTCATAACTCAGCGTCTTCAAATACAGATTCATTTTCTCAAAAACTGTCAAAATGTTTTGCAGAAGATTAAAGACTTACCAGATCTAAACTCTGAAGTTTGAAGCCGTACACAGCTCCTCTCTTACTGCTGTTCATGTAGTTCCCCAGGGCCAGAATGATCTGAGAAACAAAAGGTGGTAAGGTCAGCAATGCTGGATGAAGAACAGTACTGTTAGAAATTCTAGGAAGACCAATACACACTACTATTCACCTCAAGGATCTTCTTTAACTTCTGGGAGGATTTTATGGACACAGAGGCCGCAATGATTGCATGAAGTTGCTGTAAAAAAAAATGCAAGCATAAAGCATACACCAAACTTATAGAAAAATTACATTATTATGTATATGTAATAATACATATTTCCAAATCTTTTATCAACAACTTCACAAATATTATATGCATATGCATATGTAATGCTACATAATGTCTGAGTAGAAATTTGTATTCTATGCAAATTGCTTATCAAAAAAATATGTAAGTATAAAAAAATAAACAAAATGTACATTTTGAGGACGACACTGACCTGTACTAAACATTTACATTCAACAATTAGCATGCAACATCTTTAAATACTTCATTAATAGAAAGATTAAAAAAAGAAAATTAATGTATTGCAGAAGATGGAGTTTCCTTGTCTCAAAATCAAATTTTTTCAGTCCATGGCTTAACTACAAAGTAACATTCCTGTCAATTCCCTTGGACGCAGAGGATTCTACTTTCTCAAAGGAAAACATCGCCACCTAGTGTACTGAAGAACAGTTCACAATTCAGTCTTTGCTCCAAACACCTAATTGAGGAACAGAACTATGTAACAATTTTTAACAAAAATAACAAACAGATTCTACAAATTAGATTTTTATCATTTACAGTACACCTTTCATGTTTGCTTGCTAAACTCCTGTACCACTTTTCATCTACAATTTTATTGTTTGCACTGTAATTTCTTTCAGTATGTGTACAAATCAGCAACATGTTTTACTTTTATCCTGTCTTTTAACACTAATCTGGTACTGCAAGCAATGCCTATTACTTATTTATTTTGTATTCATTACTTTACATTTATTTTTACATTTATTCATTTGGGTGACGCTTTTATCCAAAGTGACTTCCAAGAGGTGGAGCAGTGTAGTGGGACGATACCTTGCTCAAGGGAACCCTAGTAGTGCTTGGGCCGGGACTTGAACCTGCGACCCTTAGATCCCAAGCGCAATGTCCTAACCACTAAGTTTCATTTCTCTGTGCTTGCCTCCACCCGTAACTTCACCTGTCCCTCCACACAATTCTCACCGGTGTAAGCATCTGCACGCTGTCGCTGAAGTTGCCCATGAAAGCCATGATGGTCATCCTCTGGGGCAGCCGCTCGATCTTGCTAAAGAGCATCATGAAGCGGTCTTCGTCAGTGAGTTCAGCCAAAGGCCGCCGCTCCCTCTCATACTGCCGCAGCACCTTCACCTCGGTTTCCGTGGGCATGAAGCGCATCAGACATTCTACAAAGTCCAATGGCACTGTGCGCAGGTCAAACCTAGGGGGAGCAACCATCATGTAGTCAGACTATGAACTGTGTGTTATAGTCCACATATTAACTTAATCACATGAGTTTAGCAAAACCACTTAAAGAAAACAGGAAATAAGGAAATGGAAAAAAAGACAAAAATCAGGCTAATTACCTGATCTTACAGTACTTGCTAATTATTATAAAAAAAGGGTTTTTTAAGACGTGACTGTTGTTTGTTAAGAAACAGGCTTTGCGGTGTATCCGAATTAACAGATGCACTCACGTCTGAATTGCTTTACAGATCTCCTCTGGGCTCTTTCCTGCTTTACGAAGAGTGATGGCCAAGTTTTTGGCCCTGTTGGCCTCCAGTAATGATACTTTATTAGGGCCTTTTTGTGGCGCCTTCTGCTTGCTCATGGTCATGTCCACTGCAGGACCCTGGGCCTTGGTCTTAAACAACTCCTCAAACTCATCCACATTTAGGTCCTGGTAATTTATAACAAAATAAAAAACACAAATCATTAAACATTATACAATTTCACTGGAATATGTCAGTAAGTTTTGATTTAAAAATCTTGTTCATTTATGAGCACTGTAGCCATTCCTTACTAGCAAAAAAGGTATGGTAATATTAAAAGGAAATTTCTATTTTAAACTTCAATGAGACAGAACAATGCTGGTGTGGGAGTCAAAGAAAAGTAAAAGACTGAAAGATGAATGGTCAGATGACTGATAAGTACCTCCAGGATCCTTTCATCATCAATCTCATTGAAGACAGTGCCATTTATTTGATTGGGTTTCAGAGCCACCCAGTTGAACACTGGCATTCGGAACTTGGTCTTAATTGGCTTCTTAATCTTCACAGCTGGTTAAAAAGGGAAAAAGGTCCCTAAGTTACCGAGACAGATTTCACTCAATTAAATGTAATGGAAAGTAGGGGTGTAATGATATACACACTATCAATTCATTTAATTTAATCTAATTTATTTTAATTAGATTAAATTAGATTTTTAATTAATTATCTGTAAAAAATTCTTGATTCTACAGTGATTTTATACACAGTATAGATTGGTATGGCCACTCCAACTCTAACTGAATAGGCCTAAAAAAATCACAACCCTTAGAATGTATAAGAAGGTAAAGTTTGGTATCACTTGTCATATGAATAATTTTATTATCCTACATACAATAATACAAGACAATTCATGAACTAGATGAGATACACAAGGGCAGCCAACCAGTCCAATAACTTTAGATTTTATGTAATCCTTTACAACTATGTTAATCTTTCTGAATATATCTTAAATGTCATTTTTGTAGCTTACTAATGGACTGAAACCTGTAAAATTGAACAGAAATACTTGTTTAGAAGTCTCCTGCAACCATAGTGGTTTTATCCCTTTACACTGATTGCAGACTGTTGAAAAGTGATTCCAAACTTTTGAAACAGCATTGCATGAGCTATGTGAGCAAGGGTGTTTTCACAGCATATGCCCCTCCTCTTGCTTACTGGCTTAACTCTTATAGGAAACACCCAGGTGCCAAGTTTTGGTCACTTAGAGTGATTCCACAAAACAAGGCAAATGGGAGACAACCAGAAGAGGCTGAGGGTTGCATCGATGACACAGTCGATAGATTTTCAAACATTCATTTGTATTTCGATAGTGTGTTAAAATCGTTACACCGTTAATAAACAGGTCACAGCACAAGGGGTTAATACGTTCAACAAAGACAATACAGATGAAAATTAACCAAAATAAAATTGTGACAATGACGAATTTATGGCCACAAAAAAATCTTAATAGAGTAAAGTTTACTCCAAACAGAGGAAACCTACAGAAGAGCTTGATTGGTCCATCTTTGAGGGCAGGAAGAAAAGGAAGTAAGATAAAAGCATAAAAAGTTTAGAGAGTAAAATAAGCATGTAATTTACTAAAGCAACAAAAAAAAAATTCTAACTAGCAGTAAAAGTAAAGGAAGCAAAGGTTTAGAATTCAGCAGAAAGCAAAATAGCAAAAACATTTTTAGACTAAAATAAACACATACATACAAACACACTTAAAGAAGCTACAGTACATACCTGTTAGGCCGGAGTTGAATATGACTGTGGGTGTGCCACAGCCTGGGAGGGGAGGGGCTACAGGGGGAGGGGGCGGGGGCAATGGAGTCGACAACTCCACAGCATGCCCTGGGGGTGGGGGTGGAGGAGGGGGAGGAGGTGGAGGAGGAGGAGCAGCTGATGGTCCATTGGGTACTGGACAAGAGATCAGAAAACATAAAAATCACAAAAACGGATACATACATACATCACCTCATAAAATGAAGCAGTTAGAATCATTAAATCTTAAATATGGTTAAACCATTGACTGGATATATGTTATATATTATATATACATTTATGGGATGAACCATGTAGCCACTGTTGCTCCTGCTGAATGTTGTTAGTGAAAATTGGAAACTGCATTCATTGTGTTGTCAAGTTCATCCTGTACTCACTCACTCACTCATTCATTTTAACATACAATGTCGTTACAGCAAAAAGTCTGTGAAAATAATGTTACTAAATGACTGAAAGTAATAATGACGCTGTGATTTAAGAAAATGCAATGCTTTAAAAATAATTTACATTTAAAATTAAAAAATAGCATTAGATTTTGTTACTCACCGGAAGAACCTGGCATAGTTGGTGGTGGTGGAGGAGGTGGTGGAGGAGGAGGTGGCGGTGGAGGAGGGGGAGGAGGAGGTGTGGCCATCTTTCTCAGCGTTCCTGTCTGAGAGACACTACTGGGGCCGTATGAAGTGCTGGCGCATGCTCCCACCTGAGCCATGGCGTCAGGGCAGGGCGAGAGGGCCATGGGCTGTGGAGGAGAGGGCAGGGGCGACACCTCTCCCTCCCCGTCACCCTCTCCCCTAACTTGGATCTGCAGACTGCCACGTCTCTCTAGCTCATGGATCTTCTTCTCCAGCTTCGATTGCTTCTGGATGGTCTCGTCTTTCTCGCGCATGATGCGTCGCAGAGTGTGCACCTGTGAGCTGGCGTCCCGGTACACGGCCTGCATTGCACACATGATCAACATGTCTTCATGGGTTCACTCTAGGATGACTTTGCACTTTATATGTACAGTTTTCTCACTTGTCCCAAACTGAGCCAAATCCCCAAAGCATGTTTGGTGTTTCGAAGTTACTGTTGCATTGCTACCAATACCGTGCAATTTTGCAATGTACTTTTGTTCACTTTTGGTTTAGATAACAGCTTATGATACAGTTTCAGAAAGCAAGTTCATTTAAGATTACTTAATTCGGTGCAGACTGAGGCAGGTTTCTTTAATTTATTCTTGTGCTCATTTGTGGCGACATTGGCTTCATAGCTTATGCACAAAACTAAAGGGGAAAATTTCAGACCTCAAACATGAGTTGACTGATTAACTACATTTGGCTAAATGGGAAAATAGGACATTTTCCTAAATTTTTTCTTTTATTTTTCCAATAATCTGGTCAGATTTTGGTTCTGAGAAACTTGCTTAGTCCTAGCTGAATTCGACTGGTGTGGACCACATTTTTAGAAACTCTTGTGTAGTCCTTACCCGTACAGAGTCAAGCTCCTTGTTCTTCTGCATTAGCTGCTTCTCCAGCTCCACAATCTTAGACATGGCCTCATTCTCTGTGTCTAACAGCTTATCCGTCATCTGGCAAGAAAAAGAAAGCAGATGGCAATAACAGGGTTAGCTCCAGAACAATCCGAGCCTATTCTCAAAGCTTTAAAGATAAAAAAAAACATTATTGTTACATCATTATAATGATCTGTTCATACTATTTAACGCCCACTTCCAGTCAAGAGTTTTTTCATCTGGCGCCGGTGCAGATGTGGCACTTATGCAACTAATCCCTATTAAAGGAAACCATTTTGCCTCTTTTATCAGAATATGTGCTGATCCACAGCATGTGTGTAGACAAAGAAATCAGTATTTCATACATGTGAAAGGCTCTCCTCTAGCTCCTCCACACGTTCCAGTGCTGCGTTCTTGGTCTCCGCATCCTCCAGGAGTGTGCCCACATCAAACAAGTTATCAAGGTATGCCTGGATCTGCACCTGTAGCTTATCACTCTCTGTGTGCTTCAGTCTCTACACACACACACACACACACACACACATTTATAAACACAGATTGTAAATAAATGCATGATGGCAAAATAACCACATTTAATTTTGAATTAAATAAAAATAAATATCTTACCTCCAGATATTCATCCAGTGCAAGTTTAGTGAAGTCATATTGAAGATGAACTCTGAAATTCATGTCTTCTACTGAGTGCACCACAATGTTGATAAACTGCATGCAAGCAACCTGCAGTGCATCAGAGAAAAACAAAAACAAAAATCAGTTCTGCAAATGCACTTAGGAAGCTAAAGCACTAAGAAAAGCACTTAGGATGAGAGCATTCTCATATTAACCCACCATAAAATCAATATTGTTGTCCTCATTTTTAAAGTATTCCATTAGTTTCTCAAACCTCTGGGTCTCGGCACAAACCTTGAAAAGAGAGAGAGAGAAACCAAAAATTAGTCTAGATATTTGGACATCATTACACAGCAGAATAAATACAATTAGAAAACAGAACACCAAAACACTTTAGACTATTCTTGCATCACTAGAGCAAAGTTAAAAAACTGTTTGGCCAGAAATACAATTTACACAATTTTCTCCATTCTCCACCTTAAATGCAGCTGATCAGTCAAAACATGTTTGCTTATGCATGGGAGCTATGAGGCTAATGTAGCTAATCCACCTTCTGCCAGATAATATCATGCAAACTCTGTGCTTATATCACACTTGCCTTAAATCTACACTAAGTTGTTAAGGAACCTATATCATTGATTACAAAGTTAAATATGTAAACATAATCACAATTTAAAAAAATACCACTTACTCTCTTGTCCATACCATCTAAAAAGACCATGAGGCATAAAACAGCCTGTTTTGATTTCACTGTTTTAGCAGCATCACAGAAAGCTGTGCCTTTATATATTCACCTGTTCAGCAGTTTAGCCCTGCCCATACATGCTGGAGTTAAGGAAGGTTTCAGCCTGGACTGCTTTTTGAATAAGGCACAATGTAGGACAGCTAATCAAAACAGAAGTGATTTACATAATTCTGGCTTAAAAGCACAAAACAGCTTGTTTTATTCAGTATAATGTTGATCTAAAAACCAGTAGTGTGTTTTTGGGATACAAAAGCACACAAATGTAAAGAAATATATGTAAAACGAAAGAAAATATGTGGGATATGGGCCTTTTACGTAATCTCCAATACACTTGCTTATGTGGTTCCTGACATTGTATGACACTGCTATCTATAAACATTAATTTAAAGTAGTTAATGAAGTTAATGCAGCCTAAATATTTTAAATTTCATAAGTCCATTCATAGCATCAGTGATACATTTAAGTCAGTAGCTTGTCACTAAACACTGAAGCAGCAATTTGTAATTTACGTAAAAGGTTTAATTACCTTCATGCAATAATTTAATTATCATACAGTTAAATATTTATGTGCAACTAATTCTAAGACTTTTGATTTTATAAATGTGAGGTTTTGAGTTACTATATATATCAATATCTGTATATGTTACAAGTAATTATAAGATTTTTTGTTAGCTACTTTAGTCTTGTAGCTCAAGTCCAAAAATAAGAAAGAAAACTTTGGACTTTAAACACCTTGGCTGACTGACTCTATTTGGTTTAAAGGTAAGGTTATTTAAATAAATGTTTTGACTTAACTATCCCTTTAAAGCAGATGATATGAGACCCACATACCTCTTTGAAATGATCGAAGGCAGCTAGGATGATCTCGTGCCCTCCTCTCACTAGACACACAGCTGCCAGCAGCTCTAGGACAAGAGCTTTGGTCCTATCCAGCACAAAACAGAGACAGAATCCAGTGTCAATGAGCTTTCCACAGCACTCATCTCTATGAGCAACAACCAGAGAAGAGAACCCATGCAAGAGCAGACACTGTGCCATGCACTAGATCATGGTGAACTAAGTTTGGCCAATCTAGCAGGTCAAACATGCCTATTGGTCTGTAGAAAACATTTTTGAGAGTTGTTGTCCCACCCACAGTGAAATCCATTCATAAAGGATTCGTGCATTGATAGCCTTAGTTCATTGCACGTATTTCACTGCAATGGCTCAGTGACCAGATTCGAGTTACGAGAAGCCGCCACTCATCTACTTAATCAGTAGGCTTGACAATAATCGCCCATTCATAGGTCCCACTACATTATGGGAAGAGCCCATCAATGAAGCCTTTGATCAATTGTGATGGCTAAAAGCTTAGCTGAAAGCTCCAATTGATACTGAGTGCTAGTCAATCACTGAGACGAGAGTCAGTTTACGACACAATGGTGCAGTTTTGTCACATGCTAATAGAGAGAGATGGTGAGAGCAGAAGGCTGTGTACGTATGTGTGGAAGAGGAGGGGTTACCTTGGATTTTTGTTGTTGAGACTCAGGGCAATTTCATTTACAGCATGTGGATGTGACATTACCATGTTGAAGCCATACTGTATGCCAAGAGAATGTGAGAAAGAGTAAGAACAGAAAGGTTTGAATGTAAGTCGTTTAAGTCAATTGTTGGTTAATCAAGTCATGTCAAGCTTTAGTGCCATTCCATATCACAGCCAGGTGTTGAGGAAGGAACAAAATATAATTACCCCCAGAAAACAGTGCCCCATTCAACACAAAACAGGAGCAGACAGCAACAATAAATATAGATTGACTACTTTCAGATGCTCAACATAAGCAAAGTGCACCAAAGCACTTGGCCTAGTGGTTAGGACACTGCCTTTGAGACCTGAAGGTCTCAGGTTCCAGTCCCGCCCCGGGCACTACTGAGGTACCCTTGAGCAAGGTACCGTCCCACTACACTGCTCCCCGGGCGCTGTTGAT
>JBBPDA010000105.1:4459841-4484420 GCA_037974385.1 Arnoldichthys spilopterus
TGATTGTTTCCTCTGTCCTGGAAGTCGCTTTGGATAAAAGCGTCAGCCAAATGAATAAATGTAAATGTAAATGTATTCAGTTGTGACACAATTTACTAATGAAACTAGAGCTGGAAAATGGGGGCAGGGTGATATATGATGTGCTGGACTGGGTTGTTGATTGGTGCAGGACTAGGTTGTTGATTGAGTAAGGCTAAACATTATAAACAGCACAGTTTCATCAGATACAATAAAAAGAATAATTATTCCCCTGAAATACATTGCAATACATGTTCACAATGCACACCGTCACATTTTTGCACAACAATATCATGATTTTTTTATGCATTGTAATACCTCTAAAGTATCTAAAATGGCAAATAAAACACATGGCTAAATAAATATTTTTGAAAGATTTGGTCTTTCCTTCCCTTCCCTGTCATTACTGGTGTCTAGGTGAACAAAACACCTGACAGACTCCTCTGTCTTCATAACTGGTATAGTTTGTGATCTGAACATGCTTCTTAGTAATGTAAGTCAAAAGCAACCTGAGTGCTAACAGCTCTCCCTTTGGGGGAATGTTCAGGCTGTTAAGTATAGCTTTACAATTACCTGCAGTTTCACTGACTTTACAATCAATACAAATTGCAAACCAATCACTAAGATGACTAAAATCTTTTTTTATTAAATAAATTGTATATAGTCGATCATAATTAAAATAAAGTAACTGTGACAGCCCTAAATTTACTTAATAAGGGTAATTATTTAATTCAGAAATTTCAGAACTTGTCACTGCACCACATTTACCAGAAGTCTAATATGCAAATGCAGGGCATCATATCTGGCTCAGATGAGAATGGACCTTGATTGCTCTTTTTGATGAGCTAAAGCCAGAGTTATCACTAGAACTATTACTTAAAGCAAACACTAGAGCTAACTGGTGCAATGCTGGGTAGATGTAATGGGAATGTTATAGCATTACTTCCCATCTTTTAATTTTGTTTACACTGAGACAAATATGGACATAAAATAGTAAAGATTTGCCAGCTATGTAAATCATTAAATTGAAACGTTTAGAAGCTGTCTTTAAATCTGATTGTCAGTACTAGCATGATGCTATTTCTACTAGCACTGTGAGATTTGCAGTATTGTGTTAGTCTCAACTAGCATTCACATTTTGGGGCAGTTCAAATGTATCCCAGAAATCTAACTACTAGAATATAACTACTAGAAGTTACAATCTTCCTCTGAATATTATTGCATTAGCCAACTAGCCTGTAACCTACCTGCTTGCTAACTTGCTCTGCTTACTCTAATAAAGGCATATAGTTATATTAAGTGTCAAAAAGGTATGACTAATTATTATATCATAAAAATAACTAGTACATTTTCTGAACAATGAATGACTTGCTGATAACCAATCCATCAACTAACCAGTCAAACAATGTAATGTAAGAAATGTAACAGATACAGATAAGAAACAACATATAAATCACTGTTTTACAGCACTAATCCCACATAATTTCATTTAAACTGCATAACTGTTTTTGACATAATTACGGTGTATGCTGAGAATTCATTTATTATGCTGAACCACATTGTATGCCAAAGAAAGCAAAAATTATGCTTTGAGATTTTACTAGTTTAGTATTAAATACTTTGTAACAAATGGTAAATTAGCATTTCATTTAATACAATTTTATATGGGTAATAACTACATTACCATTATGCTACTTAAATATTTTTATTAGTTGTCCTACAATTGCTAACTTATTGTTTGGAACATACTAGAACTGGAACTGTTTTTCTTATGCTGGTCTCATGAACAATGTTAATGAGTGGACTGGTGGAGTACAGATTCTTCAGAGATGATTTTGCCTGATTCCAGCCTGATGAGCATCAACAGCTTACATTCTGAGGTCCTCAGAATTCTATTCGTTCAAGCCATGATACACTTCCTCAAAAATTTGTTTTGAATGTCAGCCTTTGATAGATCAATTTTTTTCTTTACTGTATTAGGGTGCTCACTCATGTCTGCCATCCCACTAAAAACAACTGACTTCAGATTAACTGTAAATCCTAGAGGTTCTCTTGCCACTTACGCATACATAATATTGCATATTTTTCCTTGGTACATAAATGACAAAGAACAATATTTGTGTGTTGTTTATTTAACTGGGTTCTCTTTATATACGTTTAGGCCTTGTGCAAAATTGTCATCCATTCTAAAGCCTAAAATGAATATTACCGGCCCCAGTAAATGAACAATAGTCTCTTTCAAAAAGGCGACATTATAGACAGGGTCTGTGGCTGCATCCAAATAGTTCAATAAAACTTTCTTTATAAAAAACCCTTCTTGATTATGACTGATCTTGTAGGTAGTGGATCCACAGGCCATGGGCTACAGATCAGGTGAGATCACGGCAAGCAGAGAAGAAATCAGTTTTCATTCCACTGTTGGGACGCAGCCTGAGTTGTCTCATGTAAACACAGGAGAATAACGGCGCACCGTCTGATAATAAATATATTATATAAAGGCTCAAAGGCCTAAAATTCAGCTTTCACTGTGTACAGATCAACACTGAAAAATTAGTTTCTATAAATCTTCACCATGGACCAAAAGATCTGTTGTCCCTGATGTATAACGCCACTTGAAAGTTGATGAAAGCCTAAAACGCTCAGCAAAGGCTGCATTTAAAAAAATATATACCTGTATGTGTGGACAAGGCTTTAGAATTGTTACAGCTACAACTACTGATGTACTATTAATTACCAACTAGAAAACTGACATTTAACTGATTCAAATAACTTAAATAATGCAAATTAATGGAAATAATCTTAAGTTACCACCGCATTAGCATATCTTTACCTACGGATTGCTGATCTGTAGAGCCTTACAGATCATTGTGATAAAGAGATGAGGAAGTTGATCTGTGTGATTGTGATTATGTATCTCACTCTTTTATTTACCTTAAGGAGTGCCGTGTGGAGCGTGGAATGCTGCTGCTGCTGACTGGTGAGGGCAGATTGCTGTCACCATGGAGATCTTCTATAGATCTGCTCCAGGGAGTCTCTACAGATGCCTCTCCGCTAGTGCCCTCTGCTACATCACCATCAAAGCTGAGGGGAAGAGAGCGATGCAAAATGATGTATGAGAACTACTAAAACCCTTGTTAGTAAATTACGCTGACACCCTGTTAATGTTTAGGGGAGTATGTGAGACCTATTTATATTGAAACCACCTTATGAAACCCCTTTATGAAAATAAAGCAGAGAAGGTGCAATAGTATTTAATATCCAACAGATTTAACTGCAATTAGGAATATTAAAACATTTCAAAATTAATATATTTAAATCCCAAACATACATTTGCATGTCAATCAGGGGAGGACAATTCTTGATTAAAACATAATTTTTTAAAACTACGAAATGAGAATTTTTTTGTTAGCAATAGATATATTCAGTACATTCTTGGGTATTAAAACTTAAAGTAGCTCAGAAATCAATATAGACAATGATTATGAACATACAAATGTATAAATAAACTGCTTTAAACACCTAACTGTATAATTTGTTGGCCATTTTTTCCCCTCATAAGGTCACCAGTAAGCAGGTTTTATTAAGGTGAGGAATTATACTCAGTGACACTAATATTGTACTGGCATGTTAGTGTGCTTGCTTTGTAACAATCAGCAGTGTGCTGAAAATGACCCACCACCCAAATAATATCTGCTCACTGGTGGTCCTGTTGGGGCCCTGGCCACTGATGAATGGAGTAAAGTGGGGCTAACAACTGAAGCAGAGAAACAGACTACAGTTAGTAGCTGTAAACTATAAAGTTAGATTAAAAAACTAATTAATTAAATAAATACAACAAAATAATCATAAAAATTATTGTTTGTAAAACAGAACAGACAGAATCCAGGTGCATGACCTGTCCTCTAACGTAAAAATCCATTTTTGCCTATAGAAAGCCTTATGGAATTATAGAATATGTGCATTTGTGTGTCTTTGCGAGTTTAAAGTACTCAAAAATAGTCTAAGTACAGCAAGATCACACCAGGATGGCATGTATTGTAGTTCTCTGATATTATAAAAAGACTTGAATATTGCTATCAGGCTAACCTAGTCTACCACACACCTTGTATAAATATCAACACAAATGAGGCTAAAACAAGACTGTAAATAGAAGTACATTAAGTTAAAAAAAGGCTTTTCTTTTTTGGCAGGTCATATGTCAATAATACATCAAAAATCTATAATAATTATTATAATATTATATAATAAATGCTATATTAATTTATTGATACCTGCACTGCTTCCAGATGCACAATAAAAGTTTTGCAGTGTAAAATTAAAATTAATTGCAAAAATATTGGAAAAGACATGCTTCTCAGTGTAAATTTGCAAAGAATTTGAGGGTCTCTTCATATACAGTACATTATACCATTAGGAGGTTCAGAGAATTCTGAGTAAACTCTGTAGACAAAGGACAAGGATAAAAACAGTACTGGACGGCGGTGACCTTCAAGTTGGCCAAAAGTATTAAAAATAAGTCAAAGATAAGTGGAAAACTTTCCTCTGGTCTGAATCAAAATATGAAATTCTTTTTGCAAATCATGGATGCTGCAACCTCTGGGCTAAAGAGGAGAGAGACCATCTGGCTTGTTATCAGTACACAGTTGAAAAGTCTGCCTCTGTGATGGTATGGGCTTGTGAATGTGCATAAGTGCCCATCAGCTTGCACACCTGGGAAGTCATTATCAACGCTAAATGACATATACAGGTTTTGGAGCAACATATGCTTCCATCCAGGTGACATTTTTTTTCAGGGAAGGCCTTACTTATTTCAGTAGGCCGCAAACCGCATTCTACAAGCTTCACAAAACCATAGCTCCCTAGTAGAAGACTTGTCACCCATTAAAAACATATGGCACATAATGAAATGAAAATTACGTAAAGGGCCTACATTAAAAGGAGGTCCTAAAAATTACTGCTGTCTTTAGCAATGTGAATGTTGTCATAGGAGCAAACAATTACTGCAAAACAATTACAAATTAATACATTTTATACATTAGTTTTGTAGTTGCATCAGTGCACTTGTACCACCTAGAATAATGGGGGCAAAATGTTGCAGTCGGGTACTCGGCTTCTTCACTGAATCAGCTGTAGCAAAGACAGGGTGAGTGTGACAGGGCCACAGCAATGGAGACAGAGGTTGAAAGAGGGGACAAAGGAGCAATTTTACTTACGTAACAGCATACTGTGCAAAGGACAAGTACTCCACCAGCACATCCAGCCCTTGGTTCTCTTCATTCAGAAATTCTCTCACCCACCTGGGAACATAATAAATTCACTTGATAAATGGCATCTTGAAAACATTTTCCCATGTATAAAATGACCCTTTAGTCATCTTCTACACTTATCCAGTTTAGCTGACTGCAGCTCACCCAATATGATTGGTTCGAAGTGAAATTTCAAGCTCGCGGAGCACTTGAGTGGATTCCTGGACTCTCCTCCTGAATTTCTGTAGGCAGTAGGAAAGTTTCACAGTTAAAAAATACAATGTTAAAATGCTTTGTTGAACACTGTTTTTCCTTGTACGTCATAGCTCATGAATGGGTGTGATTGCTTCTTTTAATGCTCAGAGCTCCAAGTTTAGGTAGTGTTTTTCATTATGTCTGCAATTAACTTTTTAGTAGTGCCTCTTTGTGAGGACCCAGACTAGGGAACCAATCAACCAGGCTCCAGGAATCCGAATCCAGATCTCCAGCCCAGGTCTTACAGATACTCTAAATGAATAAGTGCATTGCTTCCTGCTTTGGGAAGTATTGTTTTTCCCTGGCTCACTTTACTGAGCGGTATATACCTTTTGACAGTTTTTGTACTGAGACTTTTGGATTTGTGGATTTAAACCATTAGCTTTTCTTGAAGCCTCATCTAAGTTTTTCACATACTTGATGGATTCATTTTTCAGCTCCTCTTCATCTTTTTGCACTTGAGTTTTTAATAAACTCCCACTGGAACTTCACTGTATTAAAAATCACACCAGCTCTTTAAATCCACAAAATTATGATGAACATTAACCTAACAATGAGGATAAAAATGCTGTTAATGACGGGGCCACTTAGTCCCGCCAGTCACTCACAAGACAACCCACTGCTGTAAGTGTAAACAAAGCGAAAGACTGAATGGTTGTTATGATTGTTATTGTTATGATTAATCATCTTGAAATCAACTGATCCAAGCCCTACTGTCATTAATGAAAAAGAAGAAAACTATGGCAAAAATATAGTTACTACTACTTTTTGCTATGTTTAAAATTTTTTTTCTTTGCCTTGGACATCAAAAACTTCTTTATGATAAGTTACGTTTCAGGTAAGAGGAAACTCTTGTAAATTAGATTTTTCGCTGTCCCATTCCATTAAGCTGTGGGGTATTCATTTCTATCTGAGACAGGAAGAATGAGACAGCGGTCTTGCTTCCATTACTTCCGCATGCTAAATGAACTGAATAATGCAGAAGACATTTTTCTCTCTGGCTTTGCACCATGCAATTGCTCCTCCACAGCATGCGTGCCAGGCATACACGCAGAGGACATACAGGTCTCTTGAGAAACACACAAATAGAATGTATCACTTCAAACTCTCTCTTACAAACATACACCTATTCACAAATAAGACAAATTATGTCTCAGAATTAAAAGTTCAGAGCACCAGGCACCGCTGACAATAAGGTCACATTTAACCCTTAGATGCTGGGGTTATTACAGACAATCACAAAGTCATTATATGATTTTATATGAACTATTTCTCACATTAAGTATGTGTACTTTCAATCAGAGGAGGCAATAACATATTGTGCAGTATTTATGATCAATTTTGATATTGTGATTCACAACTTCTTGTCACTGACTATTGTATAATTAGTTATGTTTAATTTGGTTTAATTTAGTGCAGTGCTATTAGGGATGTTACTGTCTACAGTTTCATGGGTTGGTTTAGTTCTTGGTTTCTGAGCTAAACCATTTTACAACTTGGAAATAATTTAACCAATTTTAACTGTCTGATTTTTTTTTTACCAAATTCTGGCCAATGAGAGGTGAAAATCCTGCATAACAATTGTACCTAAATAATCAGTTCAATTTAACAGCACATCAGCCAATTACTCACACATGTGCTTAATGTATTAGTTGTTTCTGGAGAATTACTTTTACCCCTATGCAATAGTTATGTAGGAATGCTGTTATTGTAACAAACTTCTCTGCTTCTGAAGAAGTTTAGCTAGAGAAAAGTTGGTCTCAGTCGCAATCCTGAGGCATGAACACCTTTTAGAATCTAGTCTGGTTCATTGCTAACAAATCACACTGGGGCAGTGGTGGTGTAACTTTTAGGATAGGGAGTTGCCTCTGTGATCTGAAGGTTGCTGGTTCAAATCCCAGACCGGTATAAGTACCACTGAGGTACCCCTGAGCAAGGTACCATCCCCAGGATGGCAGCTGCCCACTGCTTCTACATGGATGGGTTAAATGGAGAGGTCACATTTTGTTGTGCTGTGGTGTGTTCACAATGACAATACTCATTTACTTAATACCCTCACAAATAGAACAAGTGAGGTTGAGAAAATCACACAGGTTCTAAGACACATTATGAAAAGGGGTAAATACAGGTGAACATTTAAAGTCACATTAAGGATAATAAAACATTAAGAATAATCATATATAAAATTATAATTAATAATTCATTACTATTTATAACCATTAGAAAGAAAAAGGAAATCCGTTAGATATGGTATAATTAATCTGATTGTACACAGTCTCCATAGGGAAGATTTGTAAGATTTTTTTAGTGTTTGTTAAAACAATATAAATAAAATATAAAAAAGAAGTGAAAAAGGTGAAAAAGATTGAAGAGAAAGAAACAAAACATGCTTGATATTTAATACAGTGACAATGTTTTAACACACTGCCAACAGAGTGTGCGAGGGCAGTGAGGAAAGTAGGGCCATACAGAAACAGATGTAGTTTTAAGAAAAAAGAGGAAAATTAAAAATTTAATTTGAAAAGTCCACCAAAGTGAATCAGTGGACCTAATGATACATTTCCTGTAGCTATGTGCACACAAGGGAGCAAACAATACAGATATTTTGTGCAGAAACTCTGCACAAAGTTCAACAATGTTGGGGGCAACTGCAGACAAATCAGGTCTCAGGTTTTTCTTGACAGAATCAAATTTGACAAAACTAAAAACAATGAAGGTTTGCAAGAGCAGGGTATGCCATCATCATATCAGCCATGTCATTTAAACTGCATGGGCTAATCATTACAGTCGAAAATGTAATACAACTGATACAGTAAATTGAAAATTTATATATATTTTATAATGCATTTAAATAAAAAAAACACCTGAAACTGTTAAACTGATTTTTTGTGAACATAATTTTAAATTTCAGCCTTTACTTTTTTTATTATGCACACCCCATACAGGCACTGCCACTTTGGGAAAACCTGCTCTAGACTAATGGTGACTTTTCATGTGCTGCCCAGTTTTCAAAGCAAGTTGGTGATGGTTATTATCCTAAGAACAGAGTTGAAGCACACCTTTCTTGTGACAGCTGGGTCCAGAAATCCTCTCAGCTTCTGGATGTATGTGTGGGGAGGGTTCTTCACCTGGAAACGTTCCTGTTTACATGTATAGATACACATAGAACATTTGTCAACTGACACTTATTAAAACAAATCTAATATGTGCTAAATGCAAAGTTCAATCTGAATGTAAGAATTCATATGCACCCCTGCAAAATTAATGACCCCCCACTGATCCGCCTCCTGTCCTGCTACATTACTCAGCCAAATGTTTTGCAAAAAGCCTCAGTCCCACCCCATCACCTCTGAACTCCCGCTCCCTTCCTGCACGCTTCTCGAGAGAAACATCATCATTCATTATTCATACCTCATTCGCTCAGTCACCTCACCAGACACATCCACCAAAGTCAGCCATGCTCTCTCTGGCTGTGTAACCATGGCGACATGGCTTGGTGGATGCTATGGGTATGTTTTAATAAGACATCTATGTTTATTTAGCAGTGAGAGTTGAAATCAGTGTGTGATTTGATTTGGGTGTTGTAATAAAAGCTATAACATTGTTATTACAGGTAAACTACAGGTAAAAATGGTGACTAAGATATATAGTTATGAGTGTGAGGAACTGAAGCGATGCAACATTACAGCATCATTAAATAAAAGGTGAAAACACAGTCATTCTGAGTGGTCTAATGTGAAAATGCTCTGTTCTAGAGAGTCAGACTTTCACAGCCTGGTGTTCTGGAAAGAGTTTAATTCTGTAAAAGCTACCTCACAGAAGGCTGTTGCATAAAATGGTCAAAAATTCATTACTTGATTTTTTTTTTACGATAGTTGCCAGACTACTTTTTAATTCATGTTTTAAATCATTCAAAATCTTTTTAAACAGTTCATAGCAGAGAATCACACACCAGGTGTTTTAAGCCAGTACTACCAATACTTTACTATATCAACAAAGCATATGGTCAAAAAAAAACAACAGGTAAAGACAGGCAAATTTACAAGAGAAGACAAAAACATTCTTTACTTCTTATGTAATGTATTTTAAATAAGTAGTTCTGGAGCATTTTTTACTTGATACATCATGCATATTTCACAAATGTAATGTAGAGTGAGAAACTGAAGTGTGGTTGTATACATTACAGTTCAAAGGGTTCATACAGTCTATACAGTGCTTTTTATTACACTGTCCCAAAGCAGCTTTACAGAAATCTAGGACCCAATGAGAAGTGAGGGAAACTGATGCTTAAATGAATGAGGAAGACCCAATAAGAGGAACCACAACTTCTCTGTTTGACTCTGGACAGTGGAATTAGAAATAAAATATTTCGAATGGCTTCTTAAAAACAATCTCTACTGCTCCAATCCTTCAGAAAAACATCTCATTAAAGATGGTCTCTATCCAGCAGGTCTCAAATGTAGAAATTTCTGCTGCATTCCATCAATTCAATTTCTGCTGCATTCCATAATACATTTGCAGATGTATAATGCCAAATGTAAGGTGTAGTTATGAGAATAATGCCTGCTTAGTGCAAAGAATTCTGTGTACTGTTGCTTTCAGAGCAGTGCATGACAAAGCATTTCAAATAGGCTTGACCGACAGGAGCTGATTCTGCAGAGATATTTTGTAGTCTTCAGACATGGGCTGCAAGATTCACTTACCTGGTCACAGATGAGCTCCCACTTTTTCTCGTTGTCATACTGCCGCAGAATCCTCACCTTGTCTGGTGGAAGATTCATGGAGTTCTGAGAGACAAATAGACCATTGTCCATCAGTTCAACTACTTGTTTTTATCATACAGTAACTCATGCACTTTACCCACTGGGTGAAATAAACTTGGAAGTGGTTTAGTTTTGCCTTGATCCGGTACACATCTGCAAAGCCTGTGTAGTGAATGGCCTTTTGTAATTTGTCCAAACTGCAACAGTATACACCAAACCTTTCTGAGTAGACATGGGTGTGTTAGCACAGGGGAAAATAAATGTACAGGACTAGAGATTTTCTGGGACCAGGGTTGGGAACATGTCATGTGTGCCATTTTTAGTACTGATGGCTAAATCTGAGCTACAAGTTTTCAATCTTAAAAGACGTCCTTGCTCACATGTACAAGCTGCTACAAATGTTTAGATCACATGGACAACGGCTATATCGTAGAAACAAATGGGTGGAGAGACAATGAATGAAGCTGCGTAAAGTAGATGCTGGAACTGGGTAAAAATTTCAAGTCATTTACTCCAGCCTTACTACTACTGGCATTTCGATGTGGCAGCCTAACACAAAAATAATTCCTGCCACCACACAAAAAATATGGCTTTTTATGTTGAACGATGGATGCAGGATATGAAACATGGGCCGAAAAACTGCAAATGACACACAACCCCCTACTCCCACTGAGAATTGAAAAACGTGTGCGTGCACACACCCTGCATGCTTGCCAACTGCACAAATGATATTCACTCTGACTGCTTGATTCACTCAAAAAATAGCAGATCAGTTGTTGTAACCTTGTTCCAGGCATCAGTGAAAGGTATTTTGTTAGAAGCTTCCTATCTGCGTCTAGTGATATATGCATTGCAGTAGATTTTTAGTACTATTTCTATTCGTTTTTGGCTCAGACACTTTGTTATACAGACTGCCTGATGTAAACTAAATGTTGAATTTCCCTTTCATGACTGTTTTTCTGTGCAACATATTTTGAGTCTGATGGAAAGTAAATGATTGTATATCAACCTAAATGCTAGTAGAAAAGTAATCAGTCAGGCTAAACACACTGTGACTGACCGGTTTGGAGTTATGCAAAGTTTTTAAAGTGGGTGATCTTCTGAGACCCACATAGTCTAGTTTAGGAGACTATTGTAGCATAGCTTTGCACAGCTTGCAGTGGAACTCATTTTATCTTGTAGTATTTCCACATAAGATGTGTTTAAAGTACTTTAGGATTGTGTTTAGCAGAAAAACAGCCTTCTGAACTGTCCCATGGGTATACAAGTGCTGACAAGTGGAGTTATTAGTTTACTAGTTTATGCAACCCTATGGACACTGCTCATGTCTGCACCTTGTGCTGTCCACATATGAACAGTATATGTGTGAACAAGGGCTCACACAGGAGGAACAAAACACACAGCAGGTGTCATCATTGCTTACAGATGTAAACTGAACTTGTCTCTGCATTTGGTCTTATTAACTTGTGAAGCTGTGTTACTTTACAAATGTCCACCTAACACCATAAAGCTTTGCCATAAGCTTGCTCAACACAGAAGTCACTTATATCAGAGGGCTCCAAATGTAATCACAGATGTATTTAGTCTCCCTGGGAAATAAGAGGCAGGCCTGTGGATCTGACTGTTTGGAGGAACGATACCTCAAAATCTAAAAGGAAAAGACTCAGGGTTTCAGACTGTGCAGTCAGTCCTATTGGGTCAGAATTTGTGATGCAAATCGTCGAAAACGAGGCAGCTAAATTGATTTGCATTCCCTCCATTTTCTCTGTCTCCCCTCTCCTCACATCCACACACACACCAACACATACACACAAAATAGTTGCACTGATTTTGCATCTCTTTTCAACTTCAACATTCATCTGATATTTGATTTGATTTCACTTCTGGGCTCGTTCTGCTTAGCACCATGGGCAATACTGAACTGAAACATGTCCAGAGGAAACTCTGCCTGTCATTCCGATTAGGGAGATCAGTGGCCCTACATTAATCAGGGAAGCCGGAAGAACCTTTTCAACTTTTCATGAGGGTGAAGCTTTTGAATCTTGTTGACCAATCCCAAAGTCTCTCATAAAATCTGCCAAAGTAAATGTCTTAGTCATTCAGGAAGGGGATTAAAACCAAAATTAAGGCCATTAACGGATGCCCATTCCTCTTTCCCCCTAACCAAATCAGATGGACAACACACACCAAACACAAAATGTTCCACAGCCCATCCACACTAAATGGTACCAAAGCAATATTAAAATCCACTACTATTCCATGTCTGATTCCACATGAACATCAGAGCTTCCTTTAAAAAATGAAAATCAAACTTCAAGAATGAATTTGCTGTGTGCACACTACTGCAAAACTGTACTCAAGGCTGCGTGTCAAACGAAGCCCTAAAAAAACAAAAGATCTCGACTCCAAGGCGAGCGAGCACAGTGGCCTAGGCGATGCTAAGATGCTGGATTATAATACGAGGGTCTCGTCAGCGACCCATCTCAAAAAAAATTGCAAGCGAACTCGCATGCATATGATGAATTAGGGCCCCCGTGGAAAACCAAAGAGCCACAATAACCAGTAAAGTAGCCAGCTTGTAGCTGATTAGCAGCTATCACACGGGCGCAAAGCTTCAAAGCGAGAGAACCAAGCAGCCTCCACACAATGGACGTGTGTGCGTGCGCGTGTGCTCGCGCGCGCGTGTGCTAGCAGCTTGCGGCCAATCCGCCACCCACAAAAACACGGCTCGTGCTATTCAAATAGAGAGATTTTTCTGCGCCCCCATCCGTAAAACCCCAAAAGACCCTCCGCTGCAGACTGCCCCAAATTACCAACGCGATGGAGAATCTCTCCTCCAGCTCGGCCGGATCCGGCATAGGCAGTTTGGGGGGTTTGCTCCTCGCCCTGAAGTCCGTGAGCTGGGCATCCATGCTCTCCGCGTTTCCCATGGTGTCTTCTCTTTTTGTTGTTGTTGTTACCTTAGCTGTGCTTTTGTTTATCGCGATGCTCGTCTTTTCTGCTTAACGTCTATGAGGGGAAATGAGGAGGAGGAACACAATCACGATATCCAGCCCTTATAGATGCTCTCCAGAAGGGATAAAACCTCGCCACAATGAGCGAGCCTACATCCTTAATCCGTGCCGTTTTCCGAAGTCGACTCTCCCGGTTTGCCGTTGGTTAGAGCATCTCTTCCAGTCCACACGGCGATGGAGAGAAGCCGCTTTGTCCGTCACCAGCAGCTTGGCTAACGGCCCCGTGCTTGTGAGCGGCTCGCGGACGGACGGGCATGGCTCGCTCGCGGACTCGCTTTGGTGTGCGGCGAGCGAGCTGGCTAGTTAATCCGCGATGTGTGTCTGTGAGATTGTGTGTGCGGTGAACAGACAGAGGCTCGACCGATCGCACACTACACTACCCTGCCACCCCCTTCTCCCTCTCCCCCCTCTCTCTCCTCCACACAAACACACACCGAACCATTCAGTCAGACACAATGAAGGCTTTGAGCATCGAGCCCCTGCTGGGGCGTGCCAAAAAGCCGTGAGTCGGGGGTGGGGTGGGGTGGCCAATGTTTTGTTCCGGTGCATGCTGGTATATGCAGTTTCTCTAATACTGCGTTTCGCTGTAGGGCAGTCAGTGGTTGCTAAACGTCCGAGACCACTAGTGAAATCTTTTTTTTCAGGAACAATTATGAGATTAGACAATTATTTAAACAATTATCAAACAACCTAAATGAAAAGTGGAATCTATTGAATAATTACATCTTTCAGAATTTCTTAATGTTCATTCTGTTTATTTGGACTCCACAAATTTGTACACGTGTACCTGAGCAGATCCGATGACAATAAAATAGTTAGATTTTTTTGTTGCAATATTTCTTCTTTATATTACTTATCACAGCATTTCTTTGTATTTTTTTTCTTTTCTCAAATGTATATAAAATTTGCCATTTATTTCCAGGTTTAAATAAATAAAATCCCACCTTTTCAGTGTTATGTCAGAATTATGGCCACACTGGGAGGCTATAACCTACATACAGTAATTCAGACATAAAAGTAGGTTTAACAAAATATACCCACAGTTACCGTTAACATACTGTTGCTATTATCTCTTATTACATATAATAAAATATGTATAACACCTGCATAAAAACATTCTCATACAGCATTACTGAAGATCAACATTTATTAAGCACATAATGTTACAAACTAGACTGCTGCAAACATTTTTTTGCTCAAGTGGTTTTTGAAACATTGAAATTTGCCAGTTGCAGTGCTTTACTATGGACAGGATTTAACTAAGTTTGGTGGGCTTCCAAAGAATGTGGTAGTGATGCAGTGTGCTAAATTTAGTAAATTCCGAACCTTTATGTCACATGATATTGGCTAGGGGAAGTGATAGTATGTTGCATTGATGTTATTCACTAGGTGGCGCTACTTGACTTTTGAGATGTAATGAGCAAAGGCCATGTCCTGCCTAGAAGCCAACTAGCCATACAAATTTTGGAAACAGATGTCAAGCTTTGTGCCTATTAAACCAGTGCTAGTAAAAAGGGACAATCCCACCTAGGGCCTTATCACAGAAGGTTTCTTGTGGATTGGTGACGTCTTTGGGAACTTTAGGAAATTTTGGAGAACACTGTAAATATGATAAATAGTAATAAACGATAAGCCTACATGTGTTATGAGCAACATGGAAAGTGTTCTTTATATTTTGGTGGTAAGATGTTAAAGGGTTCAATAAAATGGTTATGTTTGGCAACTCAATACCACATATAAATGTGTTTTTTCAGCTTGTTTTGGCTAATGAACATGTGCACATCTCTACAATATGGGGTGCTATACTCCTGCCAGCTGGTTGTCATTCTGACCTCCCGCACATAAACATAAAACTCACTATCACCTTTACAGTCATGCTTAGTAATAAGCTTACATGACAAGGGCAGAAAATAAAGACTGCATCATCACTAAATTCTAATTCTCAAAAAGGTTCAGTTATTTTTAGCACCCAAGAAAGGCCAGATATCTCTTCCACTTGGTCATGCTAATTGCTACTTGAATTTAATCTCAGTTCAATAAAGTACATAGTCTGAGATGGGCCTTCATGTTTGAGGGACTATGGCTTGTCATCATTTGTTGGTTACTTTCAAAAGCCTATTGGAAAGTTTCTTTTGGTGAACAACATTGTTTTTAGGGTTTTACATTAGGATTTAGCTTTCAGCCACCATAGCTAGTTTATTATCAGGTTTACACTACTGTCCAATCATTATTTTTATTTTAGGTGACAAATATACAAGTCTTTAGTCTAAATCTTTCTTCAGGTATAAGGGTATTTAAAAAAATAAAACTATATGTTAAAGCTGTTTTCAAGAGAGTGCTCAGCAATTTCCCATTCACTCTCTATCAGCTTCACAGAATGTGTCGCCCTCAATATTTGCTTTCAGTGAAACGTTACACTCTGGTAAATACTTTTACTGGTAGGATCTGTTGTAAATTTTTGTTCTCCCATTATTTAGCTAACACTGGTGTTCTCTGCCGGGCAGAAACATGGCCACATAAGTGTGTGGGCAGCGGCAGCCTAGTGGTTTGGACATTGCCTGTGGGACCGACCTGAAGGTTGCAGGTTCAAGTCCTGGCCTGGGCACTACTGAGGTACCCTTGAGCAAGGTACTGCCCTGTTACACTGCTCCCCAGGTGCTGTTGATAGCTACCCGCTGCTCTACATGTGCATGTGTGATGGGTAAACCGCAAAAGTCATATTTTGTTTTGGTGCTTGAGTGTGTTCACAATCATAAATAGTCAGTTTACTTATTATTATCACTTCACTCTAGCCAGGCTTACTTGTTATCTCTAGCCTATTAATTAGGTAGATACAAAACAACACACAATTCTTTGTTTATGGAAAGTGCAATTGTGGGTACAGACATTGGATTCAACCAAGCATTTTCTTATGGCGACATATCACTTGACACTTGTCACTTATTTTGCATGCTTAACCTGACCCAGGGCAGTTTGGGTTCAGGACCATAAACAGTTCTAAGACCAATTAGGGCCAACCTCATGGCAGAGGTGCATTCCCTATGCTCATCCTTAATTGCTGCAAAACAGCTAATTATTCATTTTATCATAAATCTAAAATTTACATTTATTCATTTGGCTGATGCTTTTATCCAAAGCAACTTTTAAGATATGGAGAAGTGTAGTGGGATGGTACCTTGCTCAAGGGTACCTCAGTAGTGTCCACGCCAGGACTTGAACCTGCAACCTTTGGTCCCAAGGACCATGTCCTAACTGCTAGGCCACCACTGCCCTTAAAATCCACACACTAAAGAAGAAAAGCAACTACTTAGACAGACCTTGTTTGTGGCAAACATGCATTAATCAATTAATTATTGAGGCCACTTATTCTAACCAGTGCCTTACAGGGGTGCTGGAGCACTCAAAGGGTGCTCACTCAATTTGGTGCTTTCACCATTCACACGACCCTCAGTAAGTTTGATAGGTAACTGGTAGTAGTAGTAAATCAAGGTAGCTGGTACAATTTTGAACATGTTCTGCCATTCATTCGAGGGGTTTCATCATTCCGAACTGGCAAAATGTCTTCCAAGATTATGCCTCAAGTTCAATCCTCTACTACTACTAGGTCATAGCATTACTTATATTTTTAATATAACTTTGAAACACTGGATGGACAACGTGTCTGAAAACTGTATGTGAAGATAGTTACCAAACAAACAAACATTCCAAGAGAGGGAATCACTTTTATTTATGCGGCCACTCAGATTTTGATGTAAACTGATGATACTGGATAATATCCGGAATAGCACAAAAGGGTTCATAAGTGTTTGTTCACATGGTTTCATTTTGTCTTTATTCACTGTGCTTAAATGTTTAGTGCACAAACTGGACTATTACTGTATGTGGACTGAAGTGTGAGGGACTATTTCTGTTTTAATATGCAATGTGTAAAACTCACCAAACCCAAGTTCGAGTTCTATAGCAATAACTAATTCATTCTCAGAGACTACTCAGAAGCACGCAGCATGGCAGCAGAAGCCTGTACAAAGACATAAAAAAGGGATGAGGACTGCAATGGGACCTTCTACACCAAGTTCACCTCAATATGCCAGTCTGCTTTGTCATGCAAGTCGACAAAAGTAGGGCAAACAAATCTTTGAACAGAAATAGAGCAGACAAACCTTCACAAGTCAGATAAAGGGTGGTGCATAGATTTTCAGTGAATGCATTTTTTCAAAAGAGGGTGATCATCGGATTATACGAGAAAAAACCTCAATGTCTTCATGGAACAGCAAGTCATCCCACACAATGTCATACAAATAAGTCCTTCTTTTTTTGTAAAAGTCTTAATTCTCTTGTCTGCGAATGCAGCCAACACAAGAATCAAATTATCAGATTAAAAAAAAAATGATTTTTTTATACAGTTAAGTCTCCAACAGTGAGTCCATTCCCTTGGGGCCCCAGGCTAGAAAGCATATATTATGCTAGGCTACATTAGTGTTTAAATGCATAAAGTGTTTTAACCACTTGAGTGTGCTACAGTGCAGAGCAGAAACAGTGAAACATGCACAGAAAAGGTTGATAAGCAGCAAAGAAAACAAAGTGGCATGACCCATCTCGTAAAACTAGTGATGATGCTTTTGAGCATGGCACTGTCTGAAAGTCCAAATGTAGGCACCAGAAGGGTTGTTCCACAGACATGCAGTTCTCGCATTCCATAGAACCGTCCATTTTTGGCAAAAACAGAGTTCATCTGCTGATAATTCTTGGAAACCGAGTGCTGCTGGAATGTCTTTGATCTTGATGAACATCAAAGGTCATACAAAAGATTTACTTTTAATGCTTTTACCATTAAGCTATAAAGACAGAAGTGAATAAATATTTGCATCAGTAAAAGACTTACAACCTGTGTCTATAACAAAGCAGCTGGGAAAAAAAGAGTGTAAGCTTTAAGAAGAGTCAGTGCTCCCAAAGTATCCACTCGTCCATTTGTTCTTCCATCTGTCCTCTCTCCTCATCTTTTCCTATTTTGTTCTGTTGCTTACTCCTCTTCTTCCTCCTCTTCCTCCTCCTCCTCCCCTTCTCCTTCCTCCTCTTGCATGAACTCCACCATCAGTTCAGCCATGCAGCTGGCCTCCCCCAGACTGTTCACCGCCTTGCAGGTATATTTGGCGTCATCGTCCGGACACACCTCGGAGATCACCAGGCTGCAATGGCCATCCTCCTCATAGTCAATCTGGAAGTGGCGTGTCTCTTTAATGGGCTGTTCATCCTTGTACCACACCACCTCAGGGTCTGGGCAGCCTGAGAAGCAGAAAGTTTTTTTCACAGTAGCTCTCAGTTTTAGCAAAAACATTCTAAAAATGTGTTTTTTACATGTAACAGTGGAATCATTTTTGGTGCTATAGAGGACAATTCATAAGATAATATGTACAAGGTTCCACCAAAGAGAACAAGCATTAAGGCAAACAAAGAACATTAAAATGGTGATTTTATGTACAACTATTGCTTATTAAACAGTTCAAATTGTTCAGGGGGTCCCTGGGACCTGAGCTGAAAACTACTGCCTTATTACATAACTTGTTAAACACAATATTACATTTTATCAGTCCCTTTTACAGCCTTCTGGGTGGCATAAGTGTTGACCCCATCATTGGGTGATCACTGGCTTGATTCACAGTTATACCACTGCCATAGTGCAAGTCCAACACAACACAATTGGCTTCTCTCTCTGGGTTGGTAGGATGGTCCTCCCTGTCCCCCATCAATTAGTACAATGCAAACCAGCATGGGTGTATAGATGCACATGGAGATGCATCATGTGACTCGAAGGAAGTACATGCCTGCCTTCAGCTTACCAATGTTGGTGGTATTACGGCTATTGGGTGAAATTGGATATAAACTGTATCTAAACTTAGGAGAAAATTTAGAGAAAACAATTACTCCCAAAGAATATGGAAGCATGGCTCATTTGAATCATTGTACAAATTCCCAATATCTCATACACGAATGAAAGGAATAATGCTGGAAATACCCTCAGTTACAGCAAAAAAAGGGTTTGCAGGACATTTAACAGTAGTGGAACTATGCCAGCAAACTACAAACTGCATGCCATTACATACACTTGCCTCAAATACTGTTGAACTGTTATCTCAAATGTACTTTGCTATGTGGTTTCTGATACTGCATACATAATGTTTTCTATCAAAAATGGACAAAAGTACAGATAAAATATGACTTATACTACTGTAGCTGTGCAAAGTACTTTTATCATTATAATAGGAAACGCTGTACACCCAGGACAGAAGATACAAAACTATCAAAAACAAAAAAATATTGGAAGACTGAGCTTTTGGGTCAATGTTAATTACCCTCGATTTTGCAGTCGAAGCGAGCTGCACTGCCCTCTACCACTTCCACATCCTGGATGACCAAGGAGAAGGTGGGAGGTGCAGGGGTATGGTTCTCATCTTCTGCACTCTCAAGGAACGGTGCAGGGGGTTGTTCTGAATGCATGCACATATACACATACACACATAAAGACAAACACACACAAACCCAAATACATGCCCACTTTAAGAAGCTTGATACATCTTTACTACAATGAAATTACACATTGCTTCAGTATAAACAGTATAAAAACGGATGGCCATGCTAACCTGGTTTATTATCTTCTGTTGGGCTTTTCTTTGGGCCAATCCCTGCTAGCATTCCCATAGAGCTGAATCTGGAAATGGCTCGCACTGCATTCCCTGTTTTCTGTACAGCAGATACACAAAAGTGTTTATTTCCACAACACAAACTAGTACATTCTGTGTTGAGTACTTTGCTATTCTTTTTTTTTTTTTACAAAAAATGGCACAACAAATGGCTACATGCAGTGTTTAGCTACACAGTGAATTTCTGTTCATTTCTATAGCTCATCGTAAGTCATGCTAAGTCCGAAGCCACACTGACAAGTCTGTATGACATTAATAAAGATGCAGATGTTGTTTGAGTGGGCTGGGGCAGGTTTTAGTGATGCGTAATTGAAATGATTTGGAGCTTTTAAATGAATAGTCTTCCTCTATCCCCCAGTAAACTATAGCACTTGTCAACTGTTATATCGTAGTAGTTTTTGTAAGCACCTGGCACATGTATGTATTTATTGAAGTTGCTCTCTGTAGTAGTATAAGCACTTGGCGTATATATTTATTGCAGGTGCGTCTGTTTATTTTACAACTACGAGAAATGCATTGGTCTTCTTGTAGCACCACCTTCAGTGTTACTCTATGCAATGCGAACGCTTGATTGTTTCCTCTGTCCTGGAAGTCGCTTTGGATAAAAGCGTCAGTCAAATGAATAAATGTAAATGTAAGTTAAACCTTTGGCCTCTGCTTGTCCCTGACCATACTCACAAAGCCAAAATTATTGTTATGACTTACTCAAACCTCTCTTCATCTGTCTAGCCATGGTTACATGTAAGTGCTCATTAAAACATTACTGTATGCTGATCCCTCTTTCCTTCCTGTAATAATATTAAATAAATAAATAATAATAATAATAATAACAGTGAATGATCAATTATTATTAAATAAATCAACTAAAAAATAATTTTAAAAAATAATAAATTTTTGGGTCTTGGGTCCTGCATTGGGATCTGCATTGTACTCTTTTAAAACTATGTAACTCTGCTTTGACTGTCTAAGGCTAATTGTACTGTCCTTCTAAATAAATAAATAGTGGGAAATTTAGCAGAATCAATCCTTTTTTTAAAAAAAACAGCAACATTGCTCTCCCTGTAGGGTCGGGTCCTCTGACCTGCCATCTGCGTCTCAGGATGTACTTCTTCATGCGCTCCTTGGACAGCTGCTTTGCCTCCATGTTTTTGGTATCCTGCTTTAGCCAGGTATGCTCCAGGCACTGGGCACAACTCAGTCTGGCCCTGCAGCACAAGCATTCACAGACAGGGGGCCCTCAGACAAATGATGAATGCAAAAACAGCTTTTTTTGGTGAAAGCATGTATAAAACACTGTCAGTATCACTGTCAAACCATCAAATTTTTTGTAGTCAACATGCATGCAGTGATTTCAAATGCTCATGTTAATAGGATTTTGAGCTATTTTTCCAAAACCTTTATATGCTCAGGCTCATTATCATATGAGAACATCTATCTAATGAGCTTATTCTTCAAACTTACCTCATATCTTTCTTCAGCAGGCTGCTGATGAAATCTTTAGCCTGATCTGAGATCTCATCAAAAGCCTCATCCTCAAAGTCCCAGGTTGCAGAAGTAACATTTGCAAGGGTTTCATTATCATTGTCCCCCATGAATGGAGAGAGACCGCTAACACTAAGAACATAAGGGATGGAGGAAAGGGATGAACCATACATAGTGCATAATGAGTAACAACAGGTCAAAGCTTTCAGCACTGAATACCAACATGGAGGAGTGTTTTAACACCTGGTTTTACTGAGTGAAAAAAATCTTCTAATGACCTCACACTTTTGAACATTTTAATGTACATTTTATTATTTGTCATTGTAAACACACTCAAGCACCACAATGAAATGCAACCTCTGCATTTAACCCATCACATGTGCACATGTGGAGCAGCGGGCAGCTATCAAGAGTGCCGGGGGAGCAGTGTAGTGGGACGGTACCTTGCTCAAGGGAACCTCTGTAGTGCCTGGGCCGGGACCCGAACCTGTGACCTTCAGGTCTCAAAGGCAGTGTCCTACCCACTATATTGTATATATTGACTATATTGTGATGTAATTTTTTAATACTGTCTTTATAATATGTCTTGCTTTATTTTCTAAGCTCAGAAATATATATATATATATATAAACTAAAATTGAAATGAAAAAAAAAAGCCACATTTAATTTAGATCCCTGTAGAGAATGTTTAAACTTGTATTTAGTTTTATTTAAATTTAATCCGAATGTATGCTGGGGTGCCCACACATTCTGTCTTGGGAGTGTGGGGTTGTGGGAAGATAGACAAAACAATCTATAACATTATACTGAAGAAGGTAGGCAGGTTTCACATTGTAATTATTTTATATCAATACACAACATATTTTCATTAAATTACTTAAATATAATTTGTAATAAAAAATAAGAAATAAATCATTTATAGATAGGGAAGGGTAAGAGGTTAACTTTCTGGTCAGTGGGCCTAACTTTGGGCAGGCCTGCTTTATACTCATTTAGTAAGGAATTATTTATTTATTTATTTGTCACCACACCACACCACAGCACACAGTGCACCACAGCAAAATGTGACATCTGCATTTCACCCATCCGTGTGAGAGCAGTGGGCAGCTGATGTGGGCAGTGCCTGGGGGAGTGGTGCTTGGAGATGGTAACCTGCCCACGATAGTACTTGTATGGGTCTGGGATTTGAATTGGCAACCTTCAGGTCACATGGGCAACTCCCTAACTGTTACACCGTCACTGTCCCATTACTAATTACAATTACCTTTATTAACATTGTTTTCAGTGTATGCACAAGAGGAAGGATATTTCACGTACAGGATGTAGCAGATTACACCAATGCTCCACATATCTGTTGGATAGCTAATTGCCTCATAGTTGATCACCTCAGGTGCCACAAACTCAGGCGTTCCAAAAAGAACCTTGAGTGAACCGGAGTCCTCTAAGAATGGAAGAAAAACATGATGATCAGTACAAGAAATATGATTACAATAAGGCTTTCTGGCATTTTCAGGGGATGGAAAAAAATACCAAGAGGTTTTCTTTCATGAGTTGTATAATAAACAGATCCTTTTGTTTAGTCATTCTGTGCTTGAGCAAGAACATCAAAACATTCTTACCATGGAATAAACTCTGGGCCATATTTTGTCTGTTTATTAGCTAAACTTTGGGGAGAATATGTTACTCCCTGTTTTGACGGAAAAGACCACTGAGCTGGAAAGTACCTAGCCTTCTTGCAAGACCGAAGTCTATAAGTTTGATATTGCTGCCTGTCTTGTTGACACACATGATGTTCTCTGGCTTGAGGTCCAGGTGTACGATGCCCTGCTTGTGGATGAACTGAACCCCGTCAATGATCTGGAGCATATACTTAATGACCTCCCGCTCAGTCAGCTCGAAGTCCTCGTCAACGATTCGCTCAAACAGCTCGCCGCCAGAGATTCTGCAGCCAATAGAAAAACAGGCTCATATCATCAATCAGTGATGGCTGTACTTGGAAGTCTACAGTGGCCAGTAAAAATCAACACAGGACTGAAAGTGGAAGAGGCAATGCAAGACGTAATCAGTGCAACACACTTTATCAGCTATTTCCATTAAACATTTGAGACTTATTTCTGTTCCTGGAGCGCTAATAAACAAATCTCATACTCGAAATGAGATTCAAATCTGGGCCTTTTTTCCATCATGGCTGCCAAGCTGAGGCCAAGAGGATCCCTCCGTCGTTCCTCCCTCCCTCTTCGCTCCTCAGTGCTATATAAGGACATGTGACAACCACTTCTCCAATCACACACCACTGCCTCTGCATGCTGCTCTCACCATAAAAAGCAAAACTGGTGAAAAGATTTAAGGGTGTGGGGAGGAAAAAAAAACAGTACCAAACATCCTGGCGTGTTCAGAAGTGTTGTAGATGAGAACACTCAGCTCTGCTTAACAAGTTAATGTAATCACTGCTGTCGCCTTAAAATCCATGTCACTCTCTTTTCACTTAAATTGCAGCCTCTGAATGGCATAAATAGTGCACACATGGATTGTGTTAGCCTTTATTTCTGCTTGTATCTTAGTTTACTAATAGTGTAGTGGACTTACATTTCCAACACCATGACCATGTCGGACTTGCCCTCGAAGGCGTCTACACACTGCACAAGCTTAGGGTGGTGGAGGCTGTTCATGATGCCAATCTCCTGTCGCACATTCTCTTTCTCCTTCTGCGAGAAAGCTTTGATGAACTTCCCTGCCCATACCTTTTTGGTCGATTTCTCAACAACTTTGAAGACCTGACCAAATTTACCACTGAGGTGAGAGAAGGAGAGGGAGAAAAAAAAATATATATACAGTCATATTGTAAAGTGTTACAGATTATTTAAATGACAAGCTAAGTTTTGTCTTACGTGCCCAAGCGATCCTCCACATTGTAGAAATCCTTTACACTGCAATCTTTCTTTATGACAACATCCCTGTACTCAGGCTCTTTGTCTGAATCTGAGAAATTGTAAAAGAACAAAAGACAAAATATTAAGCTATACTACTGAAAAGGAAATACATCAACATATTTTAAAATTCAGCAAATTATGGATAGATGATTGGTTCCCAGCCATGCATATAT
>JBBPDA010000105.1:4486415-4512370 GCA_037974385.1 Arnoldichthys spilopterus
ATATATATGCTATATGTTTTCCCTGTTCTGGTCTGACTAATCAGATAATTTTAATAGCCCTGTCTGTGTTGAAATGGCTGTGTTGTATTCCAAAAATATGCAGGGCCACAAAAGGACCAGTGCTGGGATCCACTAGGGTAGATCAATGAATGGACATGTACGAAGATAAATGGTTTAATGTTGGATGTGGCTATTGATGGATTTTAGACTGACAAGAACACAAACCATCATCAGACACCGCTGCCTCTGCTTCCTCTTCTTTTTTTTCTATGGAGAATAAAAAAATGGTTTAAATGGTAAGCAGCTGTCAGTCAAGACCTTTGACTATGCATAATTCATTGCAGGAAAAGCATCATTAGATGTCAGTCTTGCATTTTCACCTTCTTTTTACACTCTCTCACCTGGCTCTGCTTGTACTCCTACTGTGACGGCTTCTGACTCAACACTGGGTTCGCCAACACCGTACATGTTAACGGCACGCACGCGAAACTTGTACTGCCGGTCCGACAGCAGCTCCTGGATGTGGTAGGAGGTGCTATTACAGGAAGTGAGCTTGCTCCACTTGTCATCCATGGAGTTCCAGATCTCCAGGTTGTATGACTGGACGATACTGCCGCCATCGTAAGTAGGTCCGTACCAGGAGAGGGTGAGCGAGGACCTGCGGATGTCTGAGGCAGCTGGAACTCCAGCTGGGGGATCAGGTTTGTCTAAGGCAGAAGGACACAGTGATTACAGCATTATAGCAGAAAGTATTAATGCATTGGATTTTTTTTATTTATTAGGCTCTATGTTCTACATGTTCAAATCACATGTAAATTAATATGCACTTTACATTTCTGGGGATTTCTGTTTTGCCTAGAGTAAAATTTATTTTTGACCCTGTCCTTTTTGCAAAAATGAAATGCTGATAATTTTATGCAAAATCTTATGTGATAGTAATTCCTAGTCCTGGTACTAGAATAGCCCTGTCCAGCATATTGTGGCATTTTCTCTGCTCTAACACACCTAATCAAATAATCAGTTAAATATGAAGCCATTCCTGGGTTGAAGAGGGCGTTGGAGCAGGGAAAACATGAAAACCTGCACGTTGTAGGTACTCCAGGACCAAGAGTTGGAAACAGCATTGTAGAGTAGAGTACTGTCTTCCTAATCTTCATGAACAGTTTATAGTAACAATGCCAGCTGTTTTGTACCCATATAAAACAAGTTAACAGTGAATAAGCTATAATATACATAACAAAGCTAGCTGGCACCTTTTTATAAAAAGCAAATAAACAAACACAATAAACACAAACCATGAAGAAACAACAACAAAAGGATTATAAACATGCTTTCCCACCATTCTCAGATCACTCATTTACTGCTATTTTGCTTTATCTGACTACAAAGCATTCAGGTAAAAGCTGGCTAAATTCCTCCAGACTCACATCACAATAAAGAACATATAAAACATATCACATATTAAATTATGGATTTTGCATGGTCAGCTCCTCTAAGTAAGAAGGCCACAAATGGCTGCAGTTGGATGTGTTTTATGAGCATACTCATATCAGGGCCAAGCAGTCTTCAGAAAGGATGTCAAAGTTTCCAACATTTCAGTGTCAAACAAGACAGTACACCCAGTATATCATCTAGAGGGCAATCAGTTTCAGTTTTCAAGTTAATCCTTTGCGAAAACATCATTCATTATAAATCACTTAGTGCGGTTCTATAAAGATCTGGTCAATTCAACTGCAGCAGCTTCTTCAGGCAGGGTGCCATACCTACGACGGTGAGGTTGAGTGAGGCCTGCTTTGTGCCGTATTTGTTCTGCAACTCTAATGTGTAGCAGCCACAGTGATCCTGGTCGCTGGCTGCAATTGTCAGCTGACTGCTGTTCTCCTTGGTTTCTATGGTAATGCCTCCGCTTCCCGCCAGAATCTAGAGAAGAGACAGTGGCCAAGTGACAGAAAATCATGCACTGATGGACAGAACGTCATTATAGCACAATGTTTTCAAGCTGCACTCAGGCACTCCGACCCAAAACATCATTCTATCCATCCCTCTCCTCCCTCTCCCCATCCATTCTCACCGGTTTTTTGAACTTGAGCCAGCTGCAGGTAATAGGTACTGTGCCACCAAAGTTACAAAGTAGCTCCACCTTCTCTCCTGCTCTGATCTTAAGGTCTCCAGGGAACTGCAGAATCTGAGGAGGAGAACCTGCAAAGTGGAGAGCAATGGAAAATTGCATTAAAACAATGTGAATCAAATTTTTTCAGCCCTAATTGATGTGAAACAAGGTATCAGAGATTAGCAAGTGCTTTGCTGGATGACTGATGGGGTACATGGGAAATGATGGTTAAACACAATATTATTGGTGAAATACTTTTCCCTGCTCACAGATGCTTGGTTATGTAATCAGAACTCAAATCGTTGTCAAGGCAGGCATAAGTCTTCACACTGTGATGAAAGATTATGTGAAACAGGCATTTGAACACTGAAAGTTACAATACCATTTCAGTCTATCTGAAAAATGTTCAGTGTTCTTCTAAACATGCCCTGTTTGTTAAGAAGGTAATCTCAGACAAACTATATGAGATACCAGGACTTACCCTGTTTGGTGGGAGACTTTGGTGCTGGCTTCTTCTTTATTCTGGCTTCGTCTGGGTAAAAAAGGCAGTTTTGTTATAGTTGAAAAAAGTAGCTTTCAGCTGGCCAGTTTGGTTTATTCTATTTAAGTTGGTCTGTCATTGCACAACATGTAGTGCTTCCAGTAAATAGATATGTTGTGAAAAAGTGAAAAGTGTTTTTAGTAAAAATTTGGATTTTATATAATGTAAAGAGCAATGGAAGGAAACAAACATAAAGACATCTTTAGGGGAGGGGGATGTAAACAAATCCTAAAAGAACTGGGACTTGCTTCTAAACTTTGTGCCCTAAAGGGCCGTTCTCATTTTGGAGGCCACACTTGAGTATGAACATCTGTATGTACGGTACACCAGACTGAAAATCTGGTCCATGTTATTTTGCGAGCGCCTGGGAGAATATGCAGGAGCTCCAGGGGAGGCTTGCCTCTCCGGATCAGCATCCCAGAGAGAAGGTCTGCCTTTGCGGACACCGCCTGCTGGAATTCCCCTTTTATGGGCATGCTAAAAATAGGCACCTAGGATCCAGGAAATGGCACTGGCTCTCTCTCCCCAGTATTTATTCTAGGTTTGATAGCCGTCAAGAAACAATGCAACATATAAACCCCACTAATGCTCACGGTCCAGTCTGAAGACACAGGCAGGACCAGAGTCAGACTTTAAGAGGCTATCAGCAAGAGAAAAGTGCTTTAAGCCATGTTAGGGCATTCTTTTCTGCTCTTATATCGTATAATTCTTCTCTTTTTGTGTACATTGCTTGCTCACTCCTTATTCCATACTATCAAGTTACTTTGATAGGAGCTGTTAGGTATGCTTGTAAAATCTTAGATGCTAATAAAGCACTTACACAAGCAGTGGGCGAATGGGTCAAAACAAGACTCATCTTATTTATGAAGTTTTTCTAAGTCACCCAGGATCAGCTCCCTCTTGTGGGTGGAAGTTGACTCAGTAGGCAAAAACTGACCCAAGATCAGTACTATTTGTTTTGAAAAGCTGGATAAATATGGCCGGAGTTTATTTCTAGGCTTCCTTGAGCACATGGATTAAGCATGAGGATATACTGTGACTGCTGTGTGAAAGCCTGGAACAAAAACAGTCAAGCAGACCAAGAGACCTTCCACTGCGGTACCCTTAAAAATGATCCACCAACACTATCTGACAGGTGAAGCAGACAACCCTCCACCCGTCACATCCCACCAGACAGGCATGTTGGCCTAGGCTGGCACTGTCCTATCTCCAGGCTCAAGGTCTCAAATAACAGATGTATTTAAAAAGGAAATCTGGATTATCGTCCATCCCGTGTTGCAAACCATTCCACTGTGGTGGAGCATCAAACGTGTATGGGATTTAGTGTCTTTGTGTTTCCGGAGTCAAATTCCCATGTTTGGACAGGAAGGATTTTCTGATCCTTTCGGATCATAGGATTGCAGTGTATACTGATATCATAACAATGGTCAGGAAGATTAAAATTAAAAACATCACTTCTAGACTTTTCTGGTGTAAAATCTTAAATTTAACCAAATAAACAAGGTATAAATGGGATTCACCAACTCACTCTCTGTTGTAGGTGCTGAAGATGAGCTTTTCCTGTTTTTCTTTTCTGCTGATGGATCAGAAGGATCTATTTAAAGAAACACAGCATACAATCAGAGCAGGTCATCATATCTCACAGTGGCCATGTAGCAACCATTAGTGTATTGTTTCCATGTCTATGTAGTTTCATTGAAGGTTGTTTAAAGTTTCATTTAAAGTAGTGGTTGTTGACCTCTCTGGTGGAAACCTCAAAAAAGGAAGGAGGTGGAATCTTTGAAACACAGACCATCAACATGGACCATACAGGAGCATTCTGCTTTCCCCTCTGGATTCTCTGCTTTGCAAGTGTAGCGCCCTTCATCCTCTGGAAGAGCCTTATCTATGGTGAGTGAGCATTTGCCCCCTGAGGTTGAAAAGATGAATCAAGAGATTAGCAAGTCTATGTGTTCAAAGTAAATGTGGCCTATTTGTGTTTCACTACCTTTATTGATACTATGAGTATCAACTGTTGCCTATCTGATAATAAAAAAACTTCTAAGCCTTAACATTTTTTAATTGTAGTGCTTCACATTTGATGGGTATTTAAAATTAGGCTATCCGGCTCAAATTACCCAATCACTCAGCTACCCCACAATAAGAAATACATATCTAGTAACATGATATTACACAACATCAGTGTGGGCTACATTTCTTTTAGGACTGGACCATTTTTTGCTGATATTGCCCAATACATATTGAAGTTTTCCAATAGAGCATCTCTAATATGTTATATATATATTAAATGAAAGTTTCCATCACCTTACACATAGCCAGCAAGCATACTGTGTATTATAAATGAATAGTTATCCAAAACAGAGTTGGGATCAAGGGCTTGTGTGTTCTGGCAAAATCTGTATGGATTCTCTCAAAATATAATATTCATGAAATTTACAAGACACATCTAGCAAACCAAAAGTCTACTGGATTCTATCTAGCAAGCTTCCTTTTCTTGAGCCCAAACAAGCCTCTAAGCACAGTAATGGGCATAATATTCAACCACAGGAGGTATATCCTAACTACTGGAAAAAAACAAAAACTCTATCCATGCTGCGACTCAGACATGGGGAATCCTCCATTTCTATTCCAGAACTTTCTAAAAGTGGATGAGCGCATGGACCCCTTTTATGCCTGAACTGAGAGGCAGTTTTTGAGCCCCCAGATCGGATGACTCGGACTGTGTGAGTTCAAAGAGCTGAAATAACAGTACTAACTGGGACCTGCAGTCACCCATGTGAAGTCCAATCCCTGTTTTATGAGCCTAAGGCTCACCCTGTGATCTACAGCCTGTCAGAAAAGGGAGCAGTGGAGTGGGGAGTGTTTGAAAACACAGTTTAATCTTGACAGGCCCATTCAGTAACTCATCAGATAGTGAAAATGTTTGGCTAATGGTAAAAAAGTTACACTGTGAAGCACAATTTTGGCAGAAATACTGTAGAATAACATACTTTATCAGTAAATACGTACTTTAAATTAAAGGTGGTGAAGAGAACATGATCCCTTGCCTCATACCTTCCTGAGATAAGACAATGAATTTAGATGGCTTCACAACTTTCCCATCCAGAGACCAGGTGATGACAGCAGGGGGATCAGAGGTCACTGTGCACTCTAACCTCAGCCGCTCTCCATCCACAACAGTGACATCACTCAGAGTCTGTGTAAATGAGGGCGCTTTGCCAGAGCCCTTCTTTCCTCCGTCTCCTCCATCCACAGAATTGGCCATGCTCTTCTTTTCTGTCGAACTCCCATCCACATTGGTACCCTTCGTCTGATTGATGTTTCCACCCACAGTTTTGTTCTTTGGTTCTGCTATCTCACCATCCGTCTTCTTTTCCAGGCTTGGCTTCTCTATTGGGATGCTTTTCTTTTCTAGAGTCCCTCCATCATTCTTTTTTTCTGTTCCTCCTTTCTCTAATAGTTTAGTCTTTTTGTTATCCACTGCTCCATTCATGCCGTTGATACCAGTCTGCTTGTCCTGTTTATTGAGTGCCGCTATAGGAACAGGTTCTTTTGCACCAACCTTCTCAGGTTCTGAGGTCTTCTTCTTGTTGAGAATGGACCTGAAGTCTGCAGGTGCATTGCTGGGAGCCGGTTCTTGTGGAGGGGGTTTAGGTGAGCTGCCTTCCTTTTTTCCCAACACTGACCTGAAGTCCACTTTTGTTTGGGTGCTTGTCTTGATGTCTGATCCAAGCTTAGGCCCTGGCCGGGGCTTGAGAGCAGCCCTAAAGTCCATCTCTCCTCCTCAGCTGCTGCCTAAAATTTGAGAATAACTTCTAAAAGCTTCAGCTCTGTTCAGCCAGAGAGTTCCCAGGATCTCCACGGACTGCCTTCCTCCTCTCTGGTGAGGCGTCTTTGGGGGGGGGGGGCTGGTTATTAAGTAATTATGTGGAGGTCCTGCTCCTTCTGTGGCTCCCAGCCTCTCTGCTGAAGCCAATCCTGGCACAGGCACCCTGGGTTACAGCAAGGGAGGAGAGAAAGAGACGGGAAGAGAGAGAGAGAGAGAAAGAGAGAGATTAAGAGGAATATAGAGAGGGAGGGATAGGGCTTATGGGGGTGGGGTGGAGGTGAATGGATTGTTTAAAAGCTTAGTCTCCACTCTATAATAGGTTAATTGGAGACAGGGACACGGTTCATGTCTGCATGGCATCAGTGGGGACCTCAGCTGCCTTATTAGGGAAACACTTCCAGTGTATGGGCACCCACAGAGGAGTGAGATAAACACTGGGAAAAACAGCCTGGGGAAAAGCATAACACCACTGGTTCAGATTCAGTATCCCATGGAACCTTAAAGGGATGTTAACTTGTGGTATAAAAGTAGGGACTGATTGGAGATTAGAGGTTTCTGAACATAGACAGAGGTTTTCACAGGAATCCTGAGCAGACTTTAGGGCAAAGGAAAAGTGGTCAAAGTAGGGTGATTGCTGCTTATCTCCATTTAGGCAGAAAATTGTCATATGGACATAGCTATAAGAGAATGGGAACTAGGAGCACTGAGGAGCAACAGAAAAGGAGGCATATTGATTTAAATAGGGAGTAGAAGAACTATTGAAAAAGGAAACACAGCAGAGAATTCCTGAAACTCAGTTTGATGGTATGAGAGAGCGAGGGCGAGAGCGAAAGAGGAAGAAAAAAGTAAGGGAGGGGGATTTGAGAACCTTGTTTTCTCTGAACCTTGTTCTCTTGGATAGAAACCAGAAGAGAAGTGTTCTGGATTTTCTGTGGGTGTTTGTTTGGATGTGCCTAACCTGTTGACCTCTCCATAAACGGGAGCCCCTCATTGGACTATTTGGAGAAGCATTCCACCAATCAGCAACAAGTCGCATGTCTCCCACAGTTTATGTTAAAATGTTACATTGACTGCCTTATATGGCCATAAACATCTTGGTTACACTCCTGCTCTGTGCATGTGCCTGAGTGTGTGTGTATGCAAAAGGACGACTCAGAGGACAAGAGTGTCTGTTAGAGTCAATATTCCAGTTGTGCGCTGTTATTGCCTGGAAAAGTGGTGTTGCAGAAAAGGAAAGGAATGCCTCATAACTCAGAGGGTAAAGAGGAAACATCATAGATTTAAACAAGATCAGATATATCAATCTTATTTTTAGAGTTTGTGGACATGTAGTACTATGAAAGGGTGTGATCTGATGAGACCTGGCTAAATTTATTACAGCAATTCAATTCACATTCATTGTAATTTTGTGTGTTATGAAAGGAATAATCAAATTATATATTAGGTTTATGAGGTGATAATCTGATGGGATGTTACTTGGAGAAATATACTTGTGCACAGGATTTGCCTCATAATTAATTTCTTCCTCCTTTTTTCTGTTGTATTGCATTTTACACCCAAATGTCAAACACCTTGCAATGTCTTTTAAACATTAAAAAAAAGAATACAATTTATTTAAAGGTGTTATCCACCACCTAAATCACTTGTGTTAAAGAAACTCCTTTAGTTTGTTAGACAACAAATTAAGCAAATTCAAGTGATAATGACATTAAGCTGCTTGAAGTCCTCCTCATTTAAATTTAAGTTTTTCCTCACAGTGATGTAGCTGATACAACATTCTGGCAAGCACTCTAATTTTTGAGTAAAGTAAATTTTCTGAGAGGTGGCAAAGACATCTATTGAGCCACAGAAAGGTATCTACAAATTGAAACATTGGTGAGTCTTCCCAGGAGTGACTGGCCTACCAAAATTCTCATAAGGCAAGGAAAACATGTTTTGCATAAACATAAACAAGTTGCTGTTGAAGGAACCATAAAACCAAAAAAAGATCCATTCAATTAGCTGAAGCTAAAGTAAGTTTGCAATATAAAACTAAGCAATATGGATAATTTTACAGACTATGGGTTTTGCAGGTCTATAGCACATCAACATCTGAATGACTGACAAGAAACAATACAATGTTATGGATAATCCTGGAAATCCTGAAAGAAACAAAACGTGTCCCCCGTCTGTTTATGTTTAGATTCCCACGTGTTCCTTGTCTCATGTTCATTATGTCTAACTCCGCCTCTCAGCTGTGTCTCATCTTGTGTTCAGGTGTTTCTCGTGTTATGTCTTTATTTAAACCTCTGTGTCTGGTCCAGTTTTGTGGGTTCTCTGTTGTACCTAGCCATCGTTTTCTGTCTCTTGTTTCTTGGTTATATTTTGTGCTTCTGATTTTTGGTATTTTGTGTTTTATTACTTTTTTTATTAAAATCTCTCAACTAAAATAAAGTACTGGAACTTGCTTCCAAACAACCCATGATCATTACACAGATGTGCTGTGGTAGGGTCTCAAATGAGTAGTTCATACTTGCATGCATGCTGCAATGGAGATTGGGCTCAGGGTGGTTAACTTTGCTCCTTAAATAAATAAATTTATTTTAATACTGTGTTTAATAAAGTCCTCTTCGTGTAATATTAGGTTTTGTTTAAATATCTAACTTATTTCACTGTACTCTATTACAGAACTTTCTAGATGTATATCCTCTACAGATCCTCTTACTTTGGATAAGGTCTACTCAGGTCCTACTAAGATTCTAGCCTTGATTGCAGGAATGGATGATATTAAAGTATAGTCAAGAACTAGGTAAACTTAAAATTGTGGCCTGAAATACTCAGAGACCACAGTAATTAACACTACCATAGTCTACTCAGTATTTTTTTAACTGTTCAGTGCTCTTTTTTATGGAGCGTATCATAGCTTCAGAGTGCAGGAACACTATCCAGACATATTAGGAGCAAACAGATGGTGTGTGTCTCATTTTTCACTGTCACACAATGCACATTTTCCTCAGGCTTTTAGGCAGAGCCACTCCAATGTGCACATCTATCTTGGCCAGGGATCTGAGCACACACAAGTTCTATTACCATGAGGTGTTTAGTATGTAACATTGTTTTAAACAACTCATGCCTTGTGCTAAATAAAGCAAAGTTACGGAAAAGACATTAACCATGACCCTGATGAAATCAATTTTCAAAGGCTCACATGTTTGTGCACCTCAAAGACAAATATGCTCAACTTATGACTACATTGGTCTATGACTAGACTACATTAGAACTGAGGATACAATCTCCTGGGTCAATTTTGCTACACCTGTTGGAGCATTAGCTGGACGACTGACATTTATTGCTATTCCAGGCATTTAAATGAAAGATTTGAAATGTGCTATCATTACAGCTAATCTATTGCTAAGTTTTTGGTCCATTGGCAGCTCTCATGTCAGTAAAGAAAAGCAAGCAAAAGGAAGAGCAATTGCCTGGGGAAAGCATGGCAGGAATGTTCCAGAGGCCAGAGGGGCTGTTAACCTGTTACATCTGATTAGAGTAGCCTTCAGGCCCAATTAGCAGCACTATTATTGAATGTGTTCGCATGCGTGAGGGCTTGAGTGGTGTTTGCTTTAGAAGCAATGAATGTTTCTCATTTTAGTCCAAGAGGGGCCCTACCAAGATGCACATTTGATTTTTCCATCACTGGTGAAAATTTATATCTGTCTAATACTGAGAAAATTAAATTAATGTGCGCAGTAAGCCATACTGATCCATCTCTTCCTTTCACATTCTGTCCCAGATACTACAATGATCCTTTGCTCCTCTGGGGCTTTACAATCACTTGGCCCATATTCATCACTGGATTGATGTCTGTGAGCTGAAAAGACAGAAGATTAGGAAAATAATAATGAATATAGCAAACAACTTATTGAATAAACAAATACACTACTTTTTGCTTACCCCAAAATGTACAGTACTGAGCCAAAGACAGAGACCACCCTTTTGTTTAGGTCAATACAGTTATTAAGTTATTTATTTTTCTGTGTGAGATAAAATGTAGGACACATTTTTTAAAGAAAATTACACCAAAATCTATACAACTAAATCTAACATCAAATGTTGCAGTATTTAGTGTGTTCAACCTTTGCTGTTATTGCAGTTTCCATTCTTTTCAGGAGACTTTTAGTGTATCTGCAGAAATCTGGAGGGATATTTTTTTTTTGTTAACACCTTATTTTTTTCTTCTGTTCTAGATCAAATTTTCTTTTTCATTTTCATTCTCTCTGTATCAGCTTTTGAACTACTTTACATCTTTACACACTCAAAGTCTGTTGACATCTTCTCAGAGTGGAAGGATGGACATTTGGAGCATTTTACACTATTTTTACATTTTACACTAATTTAATATTTGATGGCAGCAACAAAAAAGTTTAAACAGAGGCATGTTTACCATTGTGTTACAGAAATTTTCCTTTTAATTGCACTTTTAAATCATTTTAGGATACTAATTGTAGTCATTCTGTAATTGGAAATTTTGTTGTTACCATCATTTGATTCTCCTCTTCATGATGCGCCATACATTTTCAATAGGAGCTAGATATGGACTGGCAGCAGACCAGTCAAGCACACACATAAACACACACACTTGGTGTATATGAAGCCACACTGATGTAGTCCATGCAGAATGTGGTCTGGCATTGTCCAGCTGAAATAAGCATGGGTGTACCAGGAAGAGACGTTGTCTTGATGGCAACATTTGTCGCTCTAAAATCCTAATATATGCGTCAGAGTCAGTGATACCTTCACATGCATGCAACTCATCCATGCTGTGGGCACTAATGCACCCCTATACCATCAAAGATGCTGGCTTTTGCACCTTTCACTGATAACAGTCTAGATGGTCGTATCATCTTTGGCATGGAAAACTCAAAATCTGTTTTTTCCAAATATATTTTGTTCATATATTTAAAGAAGCAAACATATCACCCTCTTGAATACAGATCCTACAGATAAGGGTGATATACTATAACAAAACTACAAGGAAAAGTAGCTTTTCATTTATTCAACAAGAAAATCAACAGCTATAATATTTTTTTGTCTTAAGTACACCCTTGTCCTGAAATGCTAGAACTGGCCCCTTTAGCAGAAAATAACTTTCTGTGGCATTAAAAATTTGTTTTTCCACTCCTTCATACAAAATTATTTTTGTTCAGTTAAATATGTTTCAGGGTTTTCTTTCATGTACTTCCCTTTTTCCAACACAGCATTTCAATTGGGTTAAAAAACCTTGCATATTTAAGGTATTCCTTGGTGGATTTGTAAGTGTGCTAAGGATTTTTATCTTGCTGAAAGATCTATCTCTGGTTCAGTATTTTTGAACAAATGGCATCACATTAAATACAAACACTCTTAATATGATGCAGAATTCATAGCTGAATCAAAGACTTTAAGCTGCCCAGTCCCTGAGGCAACAAAGCAACCCAAACCATAAGATTACCACCACAATGCTTCATAGTTGGTATGTTTTTGTCCTGGTGTCATTGGTTTACACCACATATGTGTACTGTTACTATGGCCAAACAACTCTATCTATATTGTTCTAAAAGGCCTGGTCTTTGCCTATGTGTTTTTTAGAAAATTGTAATCTAGCTCTAATGTTCTTGGAAATCAAAGGTTGGCCAGTCCTGGACAAACTACTTGTAGATGTAGATTATCCTTAGGGTGAAATGATTTTCAAGTACTTTATCAGATTCATAGGCATCCTCAAACTTTTTTTCTGAAGGCGTTATCTCTTTAGATCTTGGCATAATGACCCCATATGCACACCATACACCACCATACACCATACACATGATATGAGCAATCTGGGCAATGGTAATTACTACAGAGCCTCCCTCACTTGTAGTATAAATTAAACATCAGTGCAATACTAAAAAAAGTGTTTCTTTATGAATGTGTGCTAAGTTTCTTCTGTCCCTAAACCACTGAATACACCAGGGTCAATAAGCCTAAGCTTTACTAACCTTTGTTTTGCCACTGACTTCAGCTGAGATCATTGGTGCTACAGACAGAATCATGTTCCTTTTAAATGGAGGACAACATCTGTATACATAGTCAGCATGCCGCAGAGTCCTGTATTTGCTCAAGTATTAACAAGAAGCAGAGCCTTGGCGGTGCCTGGGAGCACTGCAAACAGCACATGCTAATAAACAAACAACAGCCACCGCAGTGTGAGCCCTTCTGTCAAACCTATAAACTCATTTTCAGCTCAGCTGTCAACAGTAAGGACAGAGGCACGCTCTTAAACACGGGTGGGTTGAGCAGTCAGAAATGGATCTGTTGCTCAAGTTTAAGTATAGTCTTTTTAAAAGTGGAGTGAAATGTTATTAAACCAAATTTTGAACACCAAGATAGTTTAATAATGTTATCACCAGAAATCGGAATAATATGCAAATTGGTATTGTCACGCAGGTGGCAGGCACAAGTGTTTTTTACAGAAGCAACTGGTGGGTATACTTACTTCTAAAGGGAATAGTCATTGGTTATTAAAATGAGCCTTTCTATTTCTTAATCTTTCGTGAGCTTGAGGTTTTCAGCTGCAACAAAACGTCCTGAAGATACGAACAGGTGGTCCATGCATTGGCATCATTCATGTGTTGGAGCCAATGGAGCAGGGCATGGTTAGAATATTAAGTGAAAGGGTGTCTCAACAGAACAAACAATAACAAAGAGTTAGTACAGCCCATTTAATGATAAGATGCTCTTCTTCAGTTGGTATCTCTCACTGTATTTATTGCTTAGTTCAGGACAGTACCCCTTATAAACCACCTCAGACACAACAGTCACCAGCCCTCAATGTGTTCATCTACAAGACAAAAAGGAGAGCAAAGCCATACGAATGCAGCAGTGGGCCTCAAACTGCCTTAACATGGTTAAAAGCTTAATTAGAGAAATAATATTTGCTTTATATTATACATGAGCTGTACAGCATATACAGCATATAGGAATTAATGTATTCTGTTGTTTTTTGACCTATTCAAACTTACCTACACCACCTACAGTGATCAATGCATTTAAGGTTGTCTTTTTAGACAGTTATAATCATCACAGAGTATCTTAATGCTTTAGTAATGCCATTATTAATATTTTACTGACTTCTTAAAGACAAACACTCAAAAACTGAAGTCCTAGAAGAAATTCAAATTGATGAGTTTTGGCCTTTTAGTAGCAATATGTATGTTTTTTCATATTCTCATTATTATTTTATAATAACTAATTCTGTGTGTAGGGGGTATCTATTGATAAATTACATGTTTTATAGCTTCATGGTGAGGCCAAAGTTGGAAGAATTTATTTTTTCCTTTAAAATACCCCTTTCTCTTGCAAGTAGTTAAAATTTAGTGCTGAAAATGCAGCATGAACATGAACATGCTGGACAAAATCATGGCATATTTTATATTTAAAGGAGCCACATTTGTCTGATATCAGAGTAAATTTATTCATATAAATTTCTGTCTAGTAGACAAACTCTAAAAGTTCCTACAATTCAATGTACAGTAAGTAACTGTAGTAAGAGAGCCACCAACACTCAAAAGAAGATGAAGACATGCATCAAGACTCTTTTCAGTTCTGATCTCCCAGTGGTGGAAGAAACTTCCTCTTGCTATCAGAACCCCCTAGACAGAAGTCCCTTGCTGTCTTCATACAACACCTCAAAATGCACTTCTTCAAGGAGAATCTAACCTTAATTGTTTACTCTGTAAACCCAAAAACTGAGTTGGTGGGGGTTTTTATGGTGTGTAACTTAGTGGTATCTTAGTAGGATGACAGCTGTTGATGGTTTAGCTTTACAGACTACAAAGCACTGTTGTACTGGATAAGAGCGTCATGCTGTAAATGTAAATGTAGTTCATTAGTGCTGGACTCTGTAGACACACTAAAGCATTAAAAAAATGGGGAAGAGAGAAATTAAAGGGGACATCCTGTGTCTTGGTACAGTATGTCTTATAGTGTGTAACAGACATTAGGAGTCAAATGAGAATGATCTGTATGTGCTGGGCTTGAGAATGGAGAGGTTCTTCCTCAGAAGAGCCCTGTGAAGGGACATTGTTTACAGAACACACTGTGTGGGCTTTCCTTGCTTAAACACAGCACCATATATGTCCATATTGAGATCTGCACCTCCTGATCAATCAAACCCCATGGACCCAGCAAGAGTCAAGACTGCTGGGGAACAGCTCTTTTCCATCTCTGGACAATGATATACTGTCTTGGACTAGTCAAATGCTTATGGTTGAGTCATTGGGTAAGCTTATGTAACTTGACTATATAGCACTGGTTCCCAATCCCAGGCCCGGGGACCAACAGCCCTGCTCAGTTTCAACTTCCCCCTGCCCCCACACACCCGATCCAGCTCATCAGCTTATTATCAAGCTCTTCATTAGCTGGATCAGGTGTGGCGAAAGCAGAGAACACCTGAAACTGTGCAGGGCACTGGAATTAGAAACCACTGCTATACTGGAAAGTGAGAGATTTTTAAATGGAAAAGCAAGGGCTATGATAAACTGTCAGTAACAGCAATTAAGGCATATAGGGCAGTAGTGGCCTATTGTCCCATTGGCCCATTGTGCTTGGGGCCTGAAGTCCTAACCCGGGCACTACTGAGGTACCCTTGAGCAAGGTACCGTCCCACTACACTGCTCCACGTCTTGGAAGTCGCTTTGAATAAAAGCGTCAGCTAAATGAATAAATGTAAATGTAAAATATATAGGCCCTTATCTGGAAATGACAGAGTGCATAATAATGCAGTGCCTAATAATGATAATACACTGATTTGTCATTAAAACCTGAAATTTTATATTTTGAGTAGCTATTGGCAGCCATTTTGTTCTGAACTTTAGGAGATGTGAGCATATGTGGCCAAATACAAACACAAAGTTCCAATGTGAGATGAAATTGGTCCCAGAAAACACAGCAGTATTTCTGCAAAGAACTGATGTATGGCTTTCTTTTGAGTAATTTCAGTTGTATTCTTGAAACAGCCATTGACTGTTAAGTGACAATGTTTTTTTGAAGTACTCCTGAACCCATAATCACATTAGCATGTTGGTTTCTCATGCAATGACTTCTGAGGGGTCAAAGGTCACACACATACTCTAGTGGTTTTTGGCCTTACCCAACATGGACTGAGATTTCTTCAGATTTGCTTAAACCTTTTACAATATTATGTACTGTAGGTGGTGAAATTCCTTGTAGTCCTGCCATGACAAATGTTATTTTTGTACTGACTGACAATTTTATAATGAAGTTTTGCACAAAGTGGTGAGCCACAAACCATATTTGCTTGTAAAGACTGCTCCTTCTATACACAATTTTCATTATTTTTATACACATATTCAAAATTTTTGCTTAGGCAAAAAGCGTTTTTTGAGATTTTGAAATGTGTAAGCTGCAGAGCTCCCTAAGAAATTTCATAAATTGCATGTATCCAAATGTGTGTCTTAGTGATCTTTTTACACCACAAGATATTGGTTATGTGCAGTAAGTTTCAGTGCAGTTGGCCGTGGCAACACCAAAGAAGAAGAGGTGCTGAGAATCATAATGGAAATCATTGAGGCTGCTGTGCAATGGCTGAAACAGAACCCTAGGAGGGCAGTGTCTCTACCTTATGTCCTTAAAATGGAAAAAGATGAATGAGGAGTGATGTATAGATAGATAGACAGACAGACAGACAGACAGACAGACAGATAGATAGATAGCCAAGTGGAGCTACAACCAGGCAAAGTTTTATGTGGAGTGGTGATATTGGCCACAAATAATTGATGATTTAAAAAAATGACTATATCACTGTCATAATGACTGTATTAATATAAGTGTCTGTTGAGAACACATACTTTGTAGCGACTTTGTACCAATAGCAGCACTTATTTTAGGATTACAGGAGAAACCTGATCGTGCAAAAGTTTTTATTTCAGTTATTTATAAAGCACAGTGGACCAAACCTCTTTTCTGATGAGAGCAAGTTTTGCATCTCATTTGGAAACCAAGGTCCCAGAGTCTGGAGGAAGAATGGAGAGACACACAATCCAAGATGCTTGAAGTCCAGCGTGAAGTTTCCACAGTCTGTGTTAATTTGGGGAGCCATGTCATCTGCTGGTGTTGGTCCACTGTGCTTTATTAAGTCCAGAGTCAATGCAGCCACCTACCAGGACATTTTAGAGCACTTCATGCTTCCCTCCGCAGACAAGCTTTATTGAGATGCTTACTTCATTTTCCAGCAGCACTTGGCACCTGCCTACACTGCCAAAAGTACCAAAACCTGGTTCAGTGACCATGGGATTACTGTGCTTGATTGGCAAACTCGCCTGACCTGAACCCCATAGAAAATCTATTGGACATTGCCGAGAGAAAGATGAGAGACATGCACAATGCAGAAAAGCTGAATGCCAGTATTGAAGCATCCTGGTCTTCCATAACAACTCAGCAGTGCCACAGGCTGATAGCATTCATGCCACATCACATTAAGGCAGTAATTCTTGCAAAAGGGGCCCAAACCAAGTACTAAGTACATATGCATGATTATACTTTTCAGGGGTCTGACATTTCTCTATTTAAAATAATTTTTTATTGATTTGATGTAATATTCCAATTTTTTGAGATTTTGAATTTGGGGTTTTTATAATCTGTAAGCCATAATCATCAAAATTATAACAAATAACAAATAAAGGCTTGAAATATCTTGCTTTGCATGTAATGAGTCTATATAATATATTAGTTTCACCTTTTAAGTTGAATTACTGAAATAAATAGACTTTGCACAATATTCAATTTTTTTGAGTTTCACCTGTATGTCTGCCATCTTTTGGAATCACTGAGCTGCCCTCATTGTACCACTGTTACATCAGTAGGGTTTCATTAGGATGTCTAACAGGATTACAGCTTTGTGTTGGTGTTATTACCTTAAATATAACTATAAAACAAAGGGGGTCGAGAGTTTGTGAAATTTATTTTAAATGCTGACTTTGTGTGATGGCTAAAGTTTAAACTGCTGAGATTTTTGCGCCTCTTCGCCGTTAGTCAAGCTTTAGTAAAGGTTTATGTCTGATATGGCGTATATTTATTGACGTTTTCGTTTAAACCTGTACTAATTACTTGGTAGCCTGAAGGATATGACCACCAACCTGCTCGGAAAAAAACAGGTGGCCCCTCTTTTCCTCCCTCCGTCCAGTCTGTCCAGATTCCAGCAGAGGGCGTCGACTTACACAGAAGATTCTGTGGGCGGGCTCAAAAGAGCTACCGTCTCAATCCCAAACGCCTTCCTAATCCCTACATAGTGCGCTACACTTGTCACAAACCAAAAACTTCTCCACCCAAAGTGTGCACTACACGTCCAATAGGGAGCAATTTGGGAGCCGGCCACTGTTACGATTTGGAAGTACAGAAGCAGACAAACTTCCGCCTCACTGGACACACGGATGATATAGTATTATCAGTGTATATAGACTGAAGCTTATCAAATGTACCAAAGGAGTGTTTATAACCAGTCCCCAGCCTTTAATGCGTCTTATCTACGTAGTACCAGCCAGAAAGACAGAAAGAGCAAAAATAGCAGCTGACTTACATTTGTTTAATCTAAAATAATAATAATAATAATCTGAAAATGTTGAAAGCCGTTATCCTCATCGGGGGTCCTCAGAAAGGTGAGGGGTTTTTTTGTGCCAGATTGTGTGTTTTGCGTCTGTAGTATTGTTTACATAACGATGAATGAAATTATACGCGTTCACTGAATAATTGCGCGCTTTGTGATGACGTGGCGCTGCAGACACTAAATGGTTCGCGATACGGTTCGGAAAATCTATGATCGCTGGGAATTTGACTGAATATATAATCATATTTATAACCGTCTGCAATTTTTGGCCGATTTTACAGTAGTAGTGGTCTTTGGCAAAACGTGAATGATTGGACAATCTTAGGGGAAGGGGCTTATATCAGCCTGACAATGATATGAGCGTAGGCTGCACCTGTTATACCTGCTATAGGCGGCGCTACGTTTGCTTGCGGCCACGTAATGCAAGCCTTTTGAATGATGATTTCACTTTTTTTTCTTCAGAATTTCAGCATAAATCAGTTGTAAACCAATTAATTCAAAGTAGTTTGATGTGTAATGGTGCACCTTCTAGAAACTTACAGACTTTGATTTTTGTTTTTACCGTTGCGGTGATAGTAACCAGGTGTAGCTGTACAATAGCTACAGAAACACAGCAAATGTATTTGCTATTCAGTTTGACCAGTGGAGATAAGCTTTTTTGATTTATGACAATATCATAATAATATTAAAAAAGGTACATTACACTGTTTTGCCTTACAGCAGGCAACATATTCATAAACATTGAATGTAATAGTTTACTAAGTTGGCTTTTAGAGGCATTAAAAACTTTGTACTGATCCTCACCATTGTGAAGAATTCTGACTCAATAAGTTTCTCTAGAATGAAACAACCTGAATCACTTTATTTACACCTTAATGGTCTGATTATGCAGTATTTTGGGAAATGAGTGACATTTGGCTTGAAGGCACTTCCATGTGCACAATAGTGCTTCAGTATGCCTCAATATTTGTCTTTCATTATGTGTTTTAGGCAAGAAGTGTTTGGTCAGCAATGCTTTATGGCTCTTTCTTTCATTATGAACTCTCCATGTTCCCATGGCATTTCTCTCTTATGTAACCCACTGTTACATGTAACCATATAACACACTGTTCTATATGACCTAATGCCACATTATCATGTTTCCATTCTATAAACCCCATTTCTGGAAAAGTGCATTTTATAATTCCTTGAACATTTATGTAAATGAAAAAAGAGAGACAGGTTTACCACTGTGTTAAATCACCTTTTTTCATTAGACTTTTTAATTGTTTTGGAATTGAAGATACTAATTATTGCAGTTTTGTGAGTGGGCTTTTTTCCCCATTCTTGTTTAATACATGTTTTTATCTGCTAGTTTATTTGACCTTTATCTGACCCTGCATAGATTTCTCTGAATTTCATTAACCTTTTCACAATGTTATGTTATGTAGATGGAGAAAGACCTAAATTCTTTATTATCTCACATTGAGAAATGTTCTTTTTGAACTGTCTGACAATCCTCTAAAGAAGTGTGGCACAAAATGGTGAGCCACAACCCATCTTTGCTTGTAAAAACTGCTCCTTTAATACCCATTCATGATACTCTCACCTGTTCCCAGTTTACCATTTTAATGCAGAATGTTTTAAGATGATGGAACTTCAATATTCTATAAACTTTTTACTTGTATTTTGCCCCATCATTTTTTAGTATGTTTCTGGTGTCAAATTCCAATTGTTTTTATTTTTACAAAATACCATCAAGTTGGTCAGCCAAAACAGAAATGATTTCTTTGCACTTTTGACAGTTAAATGCAATTTCAATAGAAATTACAAAATGCAGATTTTTGTCAATTGCATTTTGGTTAATGGGATGACAACCTCTGAATATTTTATATGAAAATGCATTCGAAAAGAAATGCTTATAGCAGGTGCCATGTCATTATGTTGTTTACTAGGAACTCGGTTCCGCCCACTGTCCTTTGAGGTGCCCAAACCTCTATTCCCGGTGGCTGGTGTCCCCATGCTCCAACATCACATAGAAGCTTGTGCCAAGGTAAGGAACAAAACCTTTTTACTTCCATGACAGTGTAGAATGACATCCTTCTGATAAGGCATAACAGGCCTACAGGAATCACTGCACAACAGGTTGCTGTGTAAAATTCTGACATTGGATTTTTGACATGCTGCACAGTGAATGTATTTTGAAAAGATTAGTTGCTCTTTTCTGATAGGTTCCTGACATGAAAGAGATCATACTGATTGGGTTTTACCAGCCCAATGAGGAGCTCAACCGCTTCTTGGCCTCAGCCCAGCAGGAGTACAAAATCTCTATAAGGTAGGAATACAGAATACATTTTAAATAACACACTGCAGTGCTGTGTTGACAGAGCAATGTTATTTGTAAATCAGTCATTTACATTTTCAAAAAGACTAGAATTGTGACTAATGAATAAAACCTGTGGAGGGCAGCAGTCCTTCTACAGGGTCATATCTGTGAGCACACTGCGAAAGGACAACTATGGCTGAAAGCTTAAAATAAAAGTAAAAAGTAAAAGTCAGAACCAGTTTATAAGGAGCTTGGCCATTTCTGTTATTCCTGAAAAACATATTGGGAACTCCAGAGGGTGCCTACATGAGTCCTTACTGAATAGGGATAAATGGGACTGAACAACTAAAATTTCCTAAGATATTTCTACAGCAAACAGGATTTGGGCAGTAGGATGCTAGCATTCTGGCTACTGAGTCTGGATTGATTGGTGAGCTGAGCAGGTCATCGAAAACTAGTGCATGTATTTATATGAAAATGATCAATCATTTACAAATAATGATTTAGCTTAAAAGCTCCATATGAACTAATTTCTGTTCTTTTGAACAAGAGTGAGTATAAGAAAATAACTATTAAGTATGACCATTACAAACAGTTGTTCTCTAGTAACATTGTGAATATTATTTTAAAAGGAAGGATAAACTAGATCACATGCAACATATGCAAGTCTTACCTAGCTATCCACAGAATAGTGTTATGTTTAACCACCTGAAAAGAAAACATCCCCATGCTGATTCTGAAGCAGCAGAACAACACGAAATTATTATTATTATACATTTTTTATTTTGCTAATATATTCTTTTATTTTAAGAACAACAGTTAAAAGGTACATTTTTGGAATGGCTCTTTATATTTATGGGCCACAATTAAGTTCTTTAATTAGAATTAAATAATGAATTATTTGTGGTTTTATTTACATTATAGATATCAACAGGCCTTTATTTGCAGCCCTAATTCTAAATAACCACATAACTTGGTGCCACCTGCTTTTAATGAAAAAATGTCATTTGTACTAACTGCTGAGGTGTCTTATCTTCATGTTTGGCTTGATGCATTTGTGACTGCCCTGCATCAGAGGCTCTTCGTAAAAAAGATTCTATTTAGATTAGGTCTATTTAGATTCTACTAGATCCATTTGGATTCTGTTTAGTTAAAATAAAGGTTACACATCAAATAGGCAGACAAACAAGCAGCTTATTTTGTAATCCTCCCTATCTTGATGTCTTTTGATGACTTTATGTTTAGATACCTGCAGGAGTTTGCTGCTTTAGGCACAGGGGGTGGGATTTATCATTTCCGAGACCAGATCCTGTCTGGAGGGCTGTCTTCATTCTTCCTGATGAACGCAGATGTGTGCTCTGACTTCCCTCTGCAAGACATGCTCCATTTCCACCGGCAGCGCAAAGAGTCCCATTGTGGAATCATCCTGGGGACTACGGTAAAGCGGCTGCTGAAACAATAGAGACATTACAGAGGTAGAAATAGTAAGACTGCATCAGGGCCTTTGTGTTGAACCTTTGGTTACTACTATGTTTCCCATTTTATCAGGCTAACAGAAAACAATCAATGAACTATGGGTGCATTGTGGAGAACCAGGAAACAAATGAGGTACCTTGAATACTGTCTCTATAATAATGTTTCTCACTATTTTAAAAAAACACTACATTATAATTATTATTATTATTATTATTATTATTATTATTATTACAAACCCCATTTCTCGAAAACATTTTGTAACATGCAATGCTTTATTTAATGGACAGAAATAAAAGACTTGGATGCCTTCAAAACACTCAAAAAATATCTTGCTGAAATAACGATAGACCTCCCAGGAAAAGACGTTGACTTGATGGTATCATATGTCTCTCTAAAATCCCAATACATGCACTTGCATCAGTAATGCACTTCCATACCATGACAGATATTGGCTTTTGCACCTTTTGCTGATAACAGTCTGGATGGCCCTTTTGTTTTTGGCATGAAACTGGTGAACTTGACTGCACCTTTTGTGGATGCTCCTTTTATACCCAGTCATGATACCCACACCTGTAACCAGTTCACCTGCGTATTTCAGAATGATATAACTTGAATATTTAATAGACTTTCTTATTTTGCTATGTTCCAATACATTTTGTGATGGTTGTGAGTAGGTTGCAAGCAACAAATGAAAAATTGTTTGTATTTACAAAATGCAATTAAGTTAGTCAACAAAAACAATTTGTCTGCAAAATGCAAAAATGTCTTAACATTTCCAGAAATTAAGTTTGTATTATAATTGTTATTATTATTATTTAGGCGCTTCATTTTGTGGAGAAACCCAGCACTTTTGTAAGTGACATTATCAACTGTGGCATCTACTTGTTCACACCTGAGATTTTCCGCCACATTGGCACAGTGTTTCAGAGGAATCAAGAAGAAAGACTCCTGTGAGTAGTGTGTAGTCATTGCTGTTAGGGCTGCATTTTGTATAACTGAGAACCATGATGCATTTGCTTAGAGCTGAGATCATGACTATTACTTATGTGTTTTTATTCCATTTTTAAATAGTAGAACCTTTATTATAGATGTTTTATGAGTTGAGATATAAATAAGCTATTACAAATATATAAACAAATATATCTTATACAGCAGTGTTGTGGTGGTCCTTTCAGCCATACTACAGAATGAAACAAGAGGAATGATCCAGAATGGTGTGAAATAAATTCTTGTTTAATTAATTTTCATTGATGTAAATGTTCCATTTTGGAGGTTTAGTAGAAGGGCCAATCTAAATGGTCCATTTCTGTGATATGTTAATGGATGTGTCCTCTCATCAGTGTGGAAGAACTCTGATCCTGAATCAGACTTTAAAGAGAGTTGGTCTGTTTGCACAGAGAGGATCCTCCATGTGGAAGGCTGATGCCAGAAGTCATCCGTTTAGAGCAGGACATCTTTACGATGCTGGTGGCACAGAAACAACTCTACGTCTACAAGACACAGCGTTTCTGGAGCCAGATTAAATCTGCAGGGTACACCCCCCCACACACACAGACACACACAGAGACACACAGAAGCAGCCCTAACTGCAATCACTTCTAATTGATATCTAATTTTATGACAGGTCAGCAATATATGCCAGTCGCCTGTACCTGAAACAGTATCATGAAACCCATCCAGAGAGACTGGCTACGAACCAAGAAGGAGGACCAAACGTTATAGGTACTACTATTACTACTACTACTAATTATTAATAATACATTGCAAAATGAAAAATAATTATATATTTGAATTACTTTTACACCACAAATATAATTTATAAATATTATAATTAAATTATTACACAGAAAACATAATTGGTTTTTAATGTTTTGTTCTTTGTTCTGTAAATCAGAATTGACAAAATTTTTTTATAACATTATTATTGTTATTACTACTACTGTTATAAGACATCTAAACTAAACATCTAAATGAATCTGTATAGACCTTATGTGTATTTAATGTAAATACTAATACTGCCCACTTTCAGGAGATGTGTACATCCATCCAACAGCTAATATTGACCCAACTGCTGTGGTAAGAATATCACAGTATCATAAACACATCACATTAAAGACTAACAAATCATTTTTGTCTAATTACATAACTGTTTTTTTTTCTTTCAGTTGGGTCCTAATGTATCAATAGGGAAAGGAGTAACAATTGGGATAGGAGTTCGAGTGAGGGAATCTATTGTCTTGCATGGAGCTACACTGCAGGTATAGTACTGATTTCAATTAGATGTGCAGGCAAACTTTTTAAAATTAGTTTTATCTGCGTTACAACGGACACTTCTACTGGTTCTACTAACGGTTTTCCAGTTATATTTCCAATATCCTTACCCATTTCTCTCTATTATAGCTCCCAACAAAATGGAATATTTTAATTAAAGGATAAAGTTTAGGCTGTTTATGAAGTGACAAAGAACAAAAAACCCCTTCTAGGTTCACTGTCTTAGTGTACAGTTAGACCTATATAGTGAACCTATGAGGTAGGTGGACTTCAAATTGGAAGTACAAAGTAGCTGTTAGCGCATGCCTGGTATCCAAGTATAAACAGTACACAAACAGTTCTTGTCTCTGTTGCAGGATCACTGCTGTGTGTTAAACAGCATTGTTGGATGGGACAGTACAATAGGAAAGTGGGCAAGAGTGGAGGGGACCCCAAGTGACCCAAACCCAAATGACCCCTACGCTAAAATTGACAGTGAGACACTGTTCAGGGATGGGGGTTTGACTCCGTCTATTACCATCTTGGGTATGAAGCTCTTTCTTCTCATGAACATTTACTATCACAGGCTTTACACTAAACTATATTAGAGAATGAAAGTGATATTTGCAGTTCTTAAAAAGTAGCTTTTCAAAATCCCTGGTCTTAATTTGAAACAAAAATCTGATGAAACAAGCAAACTGTTATGACTGTAATGCTACCTATGCCTATTTGTAATGCTTACCTATACCTACAGTCATATGCAAAAGTCTGGGTGCCTCAGTTAAAATAAATGTTTTACTGGTTTTTGAAGTGAAAATAAGTACATACACCCTACATGAAGCATACGTAGAATGTCATTTTTTGTCAACTTTTAGAGCACTATTTCTTATTTTCTTAGTTTTACATATTTTGAAAAAAAAACACAGAAAACCTTAACTTTTTTAGTTACTTATTAGTAAGTATTTTCTCCAGTATGTTCAGTTCAGCAGTAGTTTAGCAAAATGTGCTCTTTAGATGACTTGGTACTTACTTTAACTCAGTTTTGCTGGCTCCATTAAGATGATCATAATCAGATGTAGTACAGGAAATCTGTCCAGTAGACGGAGCTATTGCATTAGTCAACATTCAACTAATTTTGAAGCTTCTAGATGTAGATTTGTGGTGGTCAGAAGCTGAATTAATACTGTAGCTGATCACCCAGATCATTTACCAGTATATGATATTCCTAATTTGTTCCTTAGGTTGTAATGTGACCATTCCGGCAGAGGTCATCATTCGAAACTCCATCGTGCTTCCTCACAAAGATCTCAACAGAAGCTTCAAAAATCAGATCATCCTCTAGAGGGCGGCATTTGTTTTTTTTAAGGGAAACACAGGACAGCAAAAAGAATGTCAACAAGGAAGGACACACTGAATATTGTTTATCATACCTTTATTGTTTACTTATGAGTTTTATGGTGAGTTCTTTTAGGTAATTGTTTAGGTATTTCTTTGGTTTTGGAAGCTTTAACAGTTTTTTCCTTTCTACTGACTGTTAGACTTGAATATTATGAAGCACATATGCAAATCTTATTGGTGACCCACTGTAAGCAGTCTGACCTGAATAACCATCGAAAGTCTTTAAGAAATTCAGTTTTCTTAAAGTTTGATTTGCTAGTCCAGACATCTAGGCTCTTCTCAGTTTTGGCTCCCAAGTGGTGGAATGAACTTCCCCTAACTGTCAGATGTGAGTCCCTCACTTTCTTCAAATGACGACTAAAGACTCACCTCTTCACAGAGTACTTGGTACCACAACTACAGAACTAACAAACTTACGAACATTTCTGG
>JBBPDA010000105.1:4515689-4531293 GCA_037974385.1 Arnoldichthys spilopterus
TGTTGACTAAAAAGCACCATGTAAGTCGCTCTGGACAAGAGCGTCTGTCAAATGCCGTAAATGTAAATGTAAATGTAGTCCTCATCAGTGGTGGATTGCAAGAAGAAAAGGTTTAGCACCAAGCAATCAAAAGTAACACTAACAACGTAGAGATGGAGAAAGCTTAGCGGTTCTCTTCTGCAAGGGCACATATGAACAGGGAGGATCTGGGCTTTGGTTTTAACTGCATTTACTGCATAGCTGGTGTTTTCTGGAGGTTTGAGGAATGCAGAACACTTCTACACTTCTAAAGCCTTCGCTTTACCACAGGAGTTGAGGTTAAGTGCTAAAACAATCCTCTGTGACACACAGACTGTGGAGCCTGATGGTTTTCTACTTTTTAATGAACAAATAATAAGCTTTACAGAAGCCTAATGCATGACTGCTTCGTTATGATGCAGTGTTGTTCAAAGTTTGCGTGCATCAAGCTCTGACACAGATTGAAGATGGTGAAGCCATATGGATGTGCATATTTTAAAGACGAAATCAGTTTTACAGTGACAGCCAGTGGAGTTTTACGTGACTCTGGTTAAAAGTTTGCCTGTTCTTAAAGAAAAACGAATGAACTCACAGTACATGTTGGAAAATGTGCAATGCATTTGATTTAAAGTTTTTCTCTCTCTCTTTTTTTTGTATTTCTCATCTACTCTGGGAGTGAATTACATTGTTACTGGCAATTCATCTTTGCCCAGTTCTATCCCTAAGAGCTTACTTACACCAAGCCAACTTCATTTTCTTTGGCTTTAATAAAATCCAATTACTGCGTTGAGCCAGAAAGCTCTATATCACACCAAACTGCAACAATCTGTGTAAAAATCAGAGATAGAATGTGACTAAGAGTGTGTGTATACATTTGCGTGTGTGTGTGGGGGGGGGCAGCACTCCTTAAGACACATTAACTTCCCTGAATCCATTTGTGTGGGTGGCAGAATGGTGTGGGGAGCTGGCAGAAGCTCCACAAAGTTCAATGGAGAAGAGGAGATTAAGTGGATTTCTTCTGCCCTGATACGTCAAAGCGACAGCCGCATCGAGAAGCTCCGTACACTTTGCACCACAGGCTAAACATCACACAGCCAAGCAGCACTTCTTCCAGCTGCATTAGCAAAACATGTGTGCCGGCATCTCTTCTGCACTCAGACAATATTCAACTAGACACTTATTCCTGATGTGGACGATTTGTCCTGAAGAGTACTTGTGCTCATGTGTTTTAGCTTAGCAGTTACTTAGTTGACACTCTTCGGTTTTGTTTGATACCACCCCCCAAGTGACTAACTTCTTATAGAAAAATTATTATTTACTCAAAAATGTTAATTGAAGGAGATTTCCACCCTCTTCCCAATATGCATAATTCAGAGGTTGAGTAAACAAAGTCAAAGACAGTTAGAGTGGTTTGATTTCAGATGCACACAGTACAGAAATGTACCAAGTCAGATTTCTTTACAATGGTGATTGGAACCAGTGGTCACATCGCAAATGCATTTTATTTAATATCAAAAACAGTTGTAAATCTGAAAAAAAGGTATTATTTTGCCTTTCAGTGTCCAGCATATACAGTGGTGCTTGTAAGTTTGTGAACCTTTTAAAATTTTCAATATTTCTGCATAAATATGATGTAAACATCATCAGATTTTCACACACACTGTAATATGTGTGCAACACAAATATAATTGTGGCATTCAAACCCACAAGTACCATTTTTAACAATAAGTAATATACCAAGAATATTTTATTTTTTAAAATTAGGTTACTTTTATACAGAAATATAGAACATTCTAAAGGGTTCACAAGCTTTTATGTGCTACTTCTTAACAACAATACATGTTAGGCTAAAAACTTATTTCATCATAAAAAACTTAAATATTCATAATGTACTTTTCACTGCTCAGTGCCTACAGTCTGTATATCGAAACTAAGCTGCACAAACATTTACATATGTACACCTACAGCAGTTTAGCTTTGCCCATTCAGGCTAAATTAATGAAGAGTGTTTTAATCAGCCAATTGGAACAGATCTAATACAGATAGGTTGGAAGATGACCATGTAGAAATAAGTTACAACATAAAAGTCATAAGTGGGCCTTAAGTGGTGCTACTAAACTCTTAAAAATAAAAGGTGCAAAAAATGTTCTTCCGGAGTGATGACAATAAATAATCTCTATTGGTTCTCTATAGAATGATATACATGAATGAGATTAATATTTTTAAACCTGCACATACATTTTCCAACTAATGTATTTATTTAATCTCTGAAAAGGTTCTACACACATCTCATTACAAAATTGTTCATCATAAATTAGCAGGACCTAGGGAGTTCTATGCTCAACAGAACCCTTTTCGGTACCTTTATTTGGAGGTGTAAAGAATACTTATATATGATTGATACTACATTATGCTTTGGCTTGAATAAATAAAAATACATTTTGTTCAATATCATTTGTATCCAAGCAAGCAGCCAATCAGCCATCTCTGCGTGAGATGCTGGTGTGTTCACATAAAAGCACAATCATAGACTTTTAGAGCTAAATTGCATGCAAATTGTGCAGTGTACCATCTCAATTTGGCATGCGATGAAAAAGCAAAAGTACATCTGCGGTGAACAAAATAGAGAAGAAAATCATCTCCTGGGTAAGTAGTGGGTGGCAGACTTCATTTACAAAATGGGAAAAAATAAATATGTGTAAAGTTTGAAAAAAGATTCAAGTCCATGACATGTTAGTCTACCCAAAGCAGCTGTGCTTATGGAGGGCAGGGTACATGTTTGTGGAGGAGGATGGCAAGTTAAAAGGTTAGCGAAATGGATTCTGGGCTGCTTCACAATAGAGATTTGAGATTTGACTCTGTGAATCTCTAATACAAAGCAAGTCAGCGCAGGATGCAACCTCGTTATATTCAGACAGGCGGCCTAACACAGGCTCAGCGGGAGGAGATTGGATTCTGCATTTTTCTGGTTTCTTCTTAATCCAGCCGAGCGCCTCCTAAACAGGAAATAATGCTTCTTCACTGAGCAGATAACACATAGTTGGGTGAGATGAAAACCTCCCACTCGGTCTCTGTAAACACAGCCACTATTCACAGTTTAGATTGTAGAAGAAGAAGGGTTTAATGGCCTCCTTTGTGAGCGGCCTCTCAGGGCTTTATCTGAGAGTTTGCCCTCCTCATCCACCTTTCAGAAGTTTAGCCAATGCTCTTTGGGCTTGATCCATATATGCAGTATATGCTTATGTGCAGATGCAATGCTGGTGGCCGCGCTGTATGCGAGAAAGAGTGAGATGAATGCATAATAGCTCAGCTCAGGGGCCATTCTAACATTTGCATTGTTTTGGAAAAATGAGAAGAGGCAAAAAGAAAATAAGTCAGCCCACACATTTCACATTTGATTAATTGAATCCAGGCCTGTTTTTAATGTTAAGAGAGCCATCCTTAAGAGCTAAGAGCTGCACAAGCTCTTATGAGCATTAAAAAAAATCTCATGCAGTGTTTTTTTTGGAGATTGGGGAGGGGGTTACGTATTCAAAAAGTCTTCTGATTTATAGCAAAGCTACTTGTAAGCATGCTTACCCACGCTCTAGTGAGGATAACTGCATTTTAAGGTGACTTTTTCAGATGCTGTGGTTTCATCCTTAGTTAGTGCCCTCTGGGGCCACTGTTCAAACATGGCTGGGTGTTGTGTATCAGCAGAAGTGATTTTTGAACCCTCTGCCTCTTCGAGGGGATCTTGTTTGTCAGCTGTAATTGGACATTTCGTCTGCTCAGAGATTTTCTTGCCAAAACCCGCAAGCCCTGTAGGCTATGCATGCACAGGGGGATCTTAGCGCTTAGTAAACACACGTCAAAGCACAGCTGCACACATCATACTGTCTAGACTCATGACAGTGAAAATGCAAAAGAGATATTGGGATATCCTGTCATATTTTCATTAGTTTATCAGGTGACACACACCAACACTGGAACTGGAACTACCCCCCCCCCCCCCATTTAAAGGCAGGGAAGCATAGATGTTCTTACACATTTAAAAAAAATATTCAATCTAAAAATATTCCTGAAAATAGATAAAGAGAAACCAATTAAACAAATAAGAAACATTTTATATTTTATACATTTATTAATTGAGATGCAACATGATGCAACTGATTGCTGCTTATATCCCTGCCATTGTAATGAGATAAAGATATAATAATGTTATTCACTTCATTTGTCAGTGGTTTTAATGTTATGGCTTTTCAGAGTAATATTGGTATCAAACAGATTTTTAGATTTGACATGACATTTTAAACAGATATTTAATAATGCTTTTATTGTGCTGTGGAAGAATGTTTAAGTGACGATGGAAGACCAACCTAAAATGCTTTTATTATTTTCACATTTTTACAACATTTTATGCTTTAGGAATTCTAAGTTATATTTTTCTTATCTGGGTAAATGTAGTGCCAGTTTCTTCAGTGTTACAAATCCGGCAGATATGTAATAATAATAATATGTTACACTTATATAGCTTGTTTCTCAAACCCAAGGACACTTAACATGTAACCCTGGAGGGCCAGTGTCCAGCACAGTTTGGTGAATTATCCTGTTCAAACACATCTGGTACAACTCACCTCTAACTGCCAGGTTTAGTGGGTGCATCTAAGAAGGAGAACTACCAAACTGTGCTGGACACCAGCCCACCAAGTCTGGATATGGATCCCTGAATATAGCTGTAAATTCTGATTTAACACTTATCCTCCCTACACCACATTCAAGATAACAAAATGTTGCTCCAAAACTTAAGAGACAAATCTTCTGGGAGTCTTTAAATGACTTGCTTAAACAGAAAAGAGGAGCAAAAATCTATTAGACTTTTTTGTCAGCTGTGAATATTTTGAATATTTATGAGTATGTATTACAGCTGCATGACTGTTGTAATGTTTTAGTATTCTCAGATGTCCTTTTATCTTGTTGTGAAGTTGTTAATACTTGGTTGTATGTAAGGGCGGTGAACTGTTCACTGTATACCATCTTCTGTGCAATTCAGTTCTCAGCTGTGATGCAGTGTAAGAACTGATGAACTTAAACCCCCACTTATCTAGGACATCTAGTGCAGAGAATTACTTTGCCAGTCAGGACATTTGTCTGGTATTTATGGTATACACTTGCGACGAGAAACACCACTCCAAAGTGAAGCCCAGCATAAGTGCGCTAAGTCTCACCCACGTTCCATCAATGCCCTAAAGCCATCATGCGATTGACTTACAGTTATTAGTTATGTTGTCTATCTTTTATTTATAAAGGATGTTTTATTCATATTTCACAACTGGCCAGTTTTCAGTGCTCATAGGGTTTACTACAACAGCAAACAGAAAGCAAGCTGTGATTGTCCTTTGGGAGATTCACAACCAAGCCGTGTGCATCAAAGTCATAATTTTAAAATAATCAACACTGGCTTGGATGGCAGAAAACTCATGACTAGCAAAGTGAAGCATGAAAGTGCTGCATTAACATTAACAGACGCTGGTCTGCTTGGTATTCAGCGGGGCCTATGCATCTGCGTGTTGGATGGGCGTCCGCATTTTGTTGGCATTAACATTCTAGCCGCACATTAAGTTTCCCTATCAGGATCAATCCTGTGCATCTATGCAATTTGGTTTTTGAGGTATCAGCACTCCTCACTCTTCTTTTACACTTACGTGCACCATGTTGATCTAAGCTAGCCATTCCATCCAAAAGTTTATTCACATTAGGATGAGTGAAGTGATCCTCATTGGGATTCCATAGGTTGTGTTGATGAGTTAGCTCTTTCCCACTCTATACTCTCAAATGCCATTCCTCCTTGTGCCAACCTCAATTCTGAAGCCCCTGGGGCATGTGAATAACAGAGGAGAATCTCTTTTTATCGGGACATTTACAGTTGTCGTCTCTTTGATTAGAGATCACAAAGTGTCAGGCTAGATTAACTCCACTCTCTGGTGTAAATAAACTTGGCTTAGCGATTAGCCCACCCTCACCACGTTAGAAGCACCTGTCAGGACTCCAGGCTGTGAGGACTTTATCTCCCACAACCAAGTGGGAATTTAATTAAAAGTCTCTTAAGTTTGTACGGCTGGGGGTGTTTCTGGGTTTCCTGTCTATGCGCCCATGTTTCAGTGATTAAACTTGGTTCTGATATAGCATTAAAATCTGTCAATGCAGATGAATGCTTTGTTGAAAATAATATTGTACACCAGTTACAAACAAATGAATGTATAATGGGGGTTTAGGTAATGGAGATTGTGTGGTTAGGGTTTTGTGCAAATGTAGTAGTGCGTTACTAATTCATTTACCCCTGCTAAATATCATTCTGAGTCCAATTCAGATTATACAAGTGTGGTACTAGAATATTACAGCATGCTCTGTGTTTACAGAATTCCTTGGGCAGTGGTGGCCTAGTGGAGGCAGTGGTGGCCTAGTGGTTAGGACACTGCCTTTGGCACCTGAAGGTCGCAGGTTCCAGTCCCGGCCCGACACTACTAAGGTACCCTTGAGCAAGGTACTGTCCCACTACACTGTTCCCCGGGTGCTGTTGGTAGCTGCCCGCTGCTTCACTTGTGCACGATGTAATGTGTTAAATGCAGAGGTCACATTTCGTTGTGGTGCTTGAATGTGTTCACAATGACAAATTTTCACTTGTAGTCTTTTTTGAAATCAGGCATGTCTGTAATAAAAATGATAACAGTCTTACTTCTGAATGGCAATAACAATACAGGAAAAGAAAAGGTTTCTAGTTGGTTATATTTTTCTAGGTGCTTACATTACGTGTTTATGTTCTGATCACAACATGTTAGCATTTAGCAAGGTACTAACAGTGATACCAACTGGTCATTATTTCCAGAGCATTAAATGTTAAACAAATTATTCATGTGTGAATTTACTTGTAGCTGTCAATTTTCTCTTTAATCGTCCTGCAGTATCTTGCTTTTCTGATCTACTTTATTTGCTGTCTCCTCTTGCTAATGCTCCCCACGTGTCAAGAAGATGGAGATGATGTTCTACCACCGAGATTGAGATAATGATTAAAAGGCTATTCAAAGCATCCATCGATTCACGTTTCAGTAAGTCTTTAGTACGGATACAGGAGACATGGCAAGTAGCAGTGGTCAAAAACCTTCCCAAGGTGACACCTGCCTAGAACATTATGGTAATGATTATTCAGATGGGACTAAAATGATCAGACCCCTGCTGAGTTCGGTATAAAACAGAGGGTGATTCAGCCTGTAATCTTCTCAGAGGAGGAAGGAGAAAGACCAGTGTGGATGGAAATCAAATAAGATACCTGCAAAATAGTAATGTATGTAAGAATACATGTAAAAGAGTAAATCACATCAAGACCCAATGTAAAATAAATCTCATTCAAACCTTGCTTTCTTTTTTTAAATTTCCTTTCAATTCATAATTCATATCCACATATAAGCTACACAAACAGCCCATTGATGTGTATTTCTATAGCATAAAGAAATGTTGTAATATGGTCTTGTAAAAATGAATTATGAATGTTTAATAAGCCGATAGTTGAAAAAGTTGCATGAGATGCTGCAAGGGCTTGTGGAAAGGATGCAGAAATAAGCAGGATACTGCAGAATGACTGTGTTAGAGTTACAAAGCGCATCATAATGAATAAACGGCAGAGTTTGTCACGCTTAGGAAACATTTCCCATTAATGTCTAGCCTGTGTCCATGGCAACTCTTCTACTGAAGGTGCGGCCCTGACTCCTGAGGTAATTGTGTCAAAGCAATGCATACCTCCACCAAATTAATGTTGCTACTGCCTCATATCTCCCAGCTGCCCTCTCAGAACCGCTCAGAGAGGAGGTTGATGCAGTTTCTCTGTGAGACACAGGTTTCTGCAAGTTTGTGATAGAACACACTTTTGTAAGTTAGCTCTTATTTTGCTCCTTAAATAACCTCCATCATGATGTTTTGGATCTTTCATAGAAAGCTCATGTTAATGGAAATATCTCATTACTCCCATTATTCAGAAGAGAACACTTAAAGCCATAGTAATCATAAGGGTTATCATCATTAGTGTCAACCCATATGATAGAAAGATAGCCTTTGATACCAAACACACTATAAGGATAGCCAGGAAATGTATTACATATGTCTATAACTTAAGAATACCTCAGGCCATAGTATATAAGCTATAAACTGTATTGTAGTATATGTAGTTAATGAATAATAAGCTGTAGGATACGAAAAACCTGTGATATTGTAATATAAACCACACTCAAACTGCTGCCCATCCCTCACAAGCCAAGCCAAGGCAAGGCAAGGTGAGGCAAGTTTATTTCTATAGCACAATATCATACACAGAGGTGAAATACAATGAACATAAAAAGAAAATAATAGAATGGAAGAATAAAAGGTTTAAAACAAACTTCTAAAAAATACAAATGAAAGTGCATGATTCATGTGCACTTATTGCTAATAATTGCATTTGAATGTATTTAAATACACAGTTGTTTAATATTATTATTCTTCACCTTTATAGATCTTTGCATTTTTGAACATTTAATTACCCTGCTGCTAGAATACAGTGCCTGACTGTATTCACTCTTAGTACTGTTTCTGCTGCTTGTCGGCTACACTGTATCCTGTCCTATCCTGTTGTATTGTTTGTTCATATAACTTAAACTATTGGTACCTTCTTCTTTTTGCATTTTGTGTAGTCATGTCCTGCGTACACTTGTCTTGTTTTTTGTGCTGCACTATAGTCCTAGAACATTGTAAAGGTTAGGATGAAATGACAATAAATCTACTTGAATAGTTAACAAATGTATTATGAACTCTACATTGTTTTTACATTCTTTACATCAGAATTCCTTTATGAGAATTTTATGAATACATGTTAAGGACAATAAATAAAATGAAGCCTAATGCATTTTGTATGTTCAGTTCTAAAGACTATTTAATGAACTAAATCACGTTGGAGGGGGATTCCGCTGTTTTTTCCCTGCATAGTCCAGTTGTTGTGATGTAAACAAAACAGTTGGATTTAGAAAGGTAATGAAATGTGCATTGTAAAGAAATTAACCAACTCAGAATTCTTTACATTGTTGGTAAAAGAACAAGAAGTCACAATGTCTGCAGTTCAATATCCAAAATCAAACTAGATGTGTCCTCTCAGTTTTTATATGTAATGTCAATAATGGTAAAATATTTTTGGAGGGTTGCCTTGCAGTACCTTAGATCTTGCATGTACCTCTCTGCAATCAGGTTAGGTCAGATTAGGTTATCTTTATTGTCCGGTTTGAGGTAAATTTGTTACAGTGATGTTCATATAATAACAAAACACTGTAAACCTAAAGACAATAGCAACAACAACAACAGCAACACAAATCACAAAGCTAGTATGAAGAAATTCACACAAGTGCACGTGACCAGAGATATGCAAGAAATGCAACTAGTGCATTCATTTCCATTAAGTATAGTAATAGCACATGGTATGAAAGAAACATGAAATATTTTAGTCCTCCAAACCCCTTTTGTAAAAAAGAGTCTTAATTTCTTTAGCAACATTAAAATTGTTCGATTTTCTCAGGAAAAAGAGTTTTTCTTGGAACTTTCTGGAGATAGAATCAACATGGGATTTAAAGCACTGTTTATCAAGAACACCACCTAAATATATGTAGCTTTATCAATATCAACACCCATTAAAACAGTAGGTTCTGAGCTAGGTGGTGATTTTCTGAAATCAGTGATCTTGTCTTCTGTTTTTGGCACATTTAGATGAAGAAAAGGCTCATCACACCAGGTCACAAAGTCATACATCGTCAGTTGATCCTATGGCCTAGTTGTTATGACATTGCCCTAATGACCTGAAGGTCGTAGGTTCAAGTCCCAGCCTGGGCACTTCTGAGGTACCCTTGAGCAAGGTACCATTCTGCTACACTGCTCCCCGGTTGCTGTTGGTAGCTGCCTGCTGCTACACTTGTGATGGGAAATGCAGAGGTAGTCACTTTCTCATCACAATGAGAGAATCATCAGCAAACTTCAGTATATGTCTTTTTGCATAGATGCTATGGCACTCATTAATGGACATGATGTCCAAAGAAGAGGGGAAAAACAGCAACCTTGAGGGGAACCAGTGGCTGAGTGAAGCTATTTGGAGACAATATTATTAATTCTCATACATTATAACCTAAGTTTGAAGTGACCCATGAGCCTGTGCAAGCAGGAATGGTAGAATGGTATTGAATGCAGTAGAAAAATCAATATATAACAGTCCAATTGTCTTCTACCTCCTCAGCACAGAATTAGGCTATATACAAAGATGTGGTTGAAGGAATCCAGTGCAGGTCTCGCATTAGTGTGCTGTGGGCATTGGTGGCATAGTGGTTAGGCCCTTGTGAACTGAAGATGGCAAGTTCAAGTCCCGGCCTAGGCACCACTGAGGTACCCTTGAGCAAGGTACCGTCCCGCTGCACTGCTCCCCAGGCACTGTTGACAGCTGCCCACTGCTCCACGTGTGCTGGTGTAATGGGTTCAATGCAGAGTTCACATTTCGTTGTGGTGCTTGAGTGTGTTTGCAATGACAAATAGTCACTTTCCCTTCATCTTTTGCACATGTGCAGAAAGGATGGGGCAGCTTTAGCATTGATTAAACAGACTGGGCAGTGACACTTTTCAACCGTGGTGTAGATGCAAAGATTTGTTGCAAGAGATTAGATATTACTAAAAAAAACTGCTCAAAAAGTTTTTAAGATTACTATGATTAAAATAATTTCTGTCATTTTTAACATATGTCAGCAGCAAATTTGGCATCATCCTTGGGGTGAATGTGAACAACAGTATCAAATATTTGGGGAAAGTATTGTCTCAAGGAGACAATATTAAGGTGGCACAGAAACTCATGCACACTAATATTACTGCATCATCTGTGGTTGATGCCCAAAATGTGTTTTCTGTGTCTCCTCATTGTTTCACTCCACCTGGAGGGGAGACCCAAAGCTGCTGGTCTTCAAAGCTTGTAGCTCCTCCATCTTATTCCTCAAGGACTGAACATTTACCACTGTGATAGAAAGTAGAGGAATGCAATTATTTAGCTGTTGCTTCCTGATTTGTTGCTGCATGCTGTTTTTCTTTCCTTGTTTCCTTAGATAAGGCGACTTATTATCAGTCCCAATGGGTAATTCCTGGATGAGATGCTGATCCAACAAAGAGTACATGATTGTAGTCTGGAGATTCCATTGTAATTCAAGGAGAAACTCACATGTGGGCTTGCTTGTTTAGGGATACTGATGACTTCAATCAAGGTTCACAAAAATCCATTTCAAACTTCTAAAAAAAGTCTAGGAACATAAGAGGAACAGGATTGGACACTAAACGAACGTAAATGTACTTACTAATATGTAAAGAACATTGTCGAAAAACTATGACAAAAGAAGGCACAAGGAACCAGCTGCTGGTCACCACAAGAGCAGCTCCTTACTACATTGAAAACAGGGATGCCACTAGAAATTTGGGCCCTATGAAGGAGTATTACATTGGGCCCCAATTATTATATAACATTGTATTTTAGTGCTGGGCCCTTGAAATCTTTTTTTTAAACTTTCCACCCCCTTGCGGCACCCTTGATTGTCAAAGTAAAACAAACCTTATATCAAAACTGTCACAAACCACTGTCTCAGGCATCATGCAGTGTATTTGTAACCATTTAATGTAACAGTTTTCTGTGTGGCAGCTGAATATGTGGCAGAAATTAAACCTTGTGAACATCCGGTTCCTGTCACTGCCATTATGAAAAATTCTGACTTGTAAAGTTCCTCATGAATAGCATATTTCACCCCAAACCACACTGAATGTCTTCAGGTTTTAATTGTTCAGACATGTACATATTGTTAATGTAAGGCATTACCCCTTATTCAATATACATTTACACAATTTAGTCAGCAAATGCATTTCCATCATGATTTACTGCTTTTCTCTTTTAGAAAAAGGTTTATATACCTCAAGCACATATGCAAACATATGGGCAAAAGTGTTGAAGTGAAGAATTATTGAATTATTGAATTTGGTCATGTATTTTATTTAAAAAAGATCCAATAACATCTGCTTTTTGCAAAAGTAAGCGAGTGTCTCTCTGTTGATCAGTCCTGCACATTGTTACAATTTTTAGCCCATTCTTTTGTACAGAACGGCTTTATCTATTGATTATTGGTTGGTTTCCTCACATGAACCACTCGCTTTATGTCTTTCCACAACTTTTCAGTTAAATTAAGGTCAATACTGTGAGTTGAACATTCACTTTATTCTTCTATAACCATTCTTTGGTAGAGTGACTTGTGTTTAGGATCGTTATCTTGCTCCATGACCTCCTGTCTCTTGAGATTCAGTTCACGGACAGATGTCTTGACATTTCCCTTTAGAATTCTCTGGTATAGTTCAGAATTCATTGTTCCATGAATGGTGGCAAGTCATTCAGGCCCAGATGCAGCAAAACAGGCCCAGACCAGATTACTCCCAAAATTATGTTTCACAGATGAGATAAGGTTCTTATGCTGGAATGCAGTTACTTTCTCCAAATGTAATGCTTCTAATTTAAGCCAAAAAGTTCTATAATGGTCCACGAAACATTCTTCCAGCATCCTTCTGGTTTGTCTACTTGATCTTTAGCAAACTATAGATGGTCAGCAACAGTTTACCCTGCCATAGACACCCTTGCTGTTCAGTGTTCTCCTGATAGTGGACTCAATGTGTGACAGGCCTTGTGTTGCTTAGTTACCCTGGGTTCCTTTGTAACCTCTCAGACTATTACACGCCATGCCGCTGAAGTCTTTGATGGTCGACCACAACTGGGTAGTCCAAACTCTTTAGAGATGGTCTTGTAACCTTTTCCAGCTCTATGGGCATCAGCAACCCATTTTCTGAGGTCCTCTTTTGTTTGAACCGTGATGCAGAAATGTTTTGTACGTGTGATCAGGCTTTGCTGAATCCCTGTTCTTTAAATAAAACAGGGTCTCCCATTCACAGCTGATTATCCTCCCATTGACTGAAACACCAAATTCTGATTTCACTTTCAAATTATATTATAATTCTAAGAACTGACTTACTTTTGCCACACACAGATCTTTATTGGATCTTTTTTTAAAAAAATATATGACCACATATAATATGTGTTTCATTTGTTTAATTAGGTTTTAGATGACATTTTAAGTCATTTTCATATGAAAATATAGAACATTTTAAAGGGTTCACAAACTTCCAAGTACCTCTGTAGTTATTTCATTACAGTGGCATCTGTCAGAGTGGGTGGGATATATACGGCAGTAAGCAAACAGCCAGTTCTTAAAGTTGATGTGCTGGAAACCTTAGCCACTATGACAAGGGCCTTATTGTGGTGGACTAGATGAAGTCAGAGCATCTCTAAATTGGCAGGTGTTGTGGAGTCTTCTAGGTATGCAGTAGTTAGTTCCTACCAAAATTGATATAAGGAAGCAGAACTGGTAAATTGGTATCAGCGTCTTAGGCACCCAAGGCTGGTCTGATCCTACAGAAGAGCTACAGTGGTTTAAAAAAGTGAATGCTGACTCTGATAATAAAGTGTCAGAACACACAGTGCACCAAAGTCAGAACTGTTTCAGCAGCATGAGGGGGACCTACTCAATATTAGGCAGGTGATATTAATTTAAAGGCTGATTGGTGTATGTATTCAATATTTGCAGTTTCCATTCATTCCTTTTTCAGTGCGTCAAAAAATGCATAACAATATTTGGGTGGAAGCCTAGCTGGTGAGCATGCTTGCACATAAAAGCAATTTAAAACAATTTAACTAATTTCAGCCAGATTTATCTGACTTTTTGCACTGAAAGAAGTATTGCATCCACCAGCAGCTGGAGCAAATTAGCTTCCTCTATTGATCAGTTTTGGTCCACCAGATAAATCGAGGCCTTAGTGTTAATCAGACGTTGTGTGTTATCTGAGGACACCTTTTACAAGCAAGTCAGCAAGCACATTAGTTAAAGACGCAATCTCACTACACCAATAGCAGGGATGTGCTCCACCTACCTCCAACACCCCTCCACCCCCCTCTGCCAACAGTGACAATTTAGCATAGCTCTCCACTGTCATTACTGAAAACGTCGCACCCCTGGTCTTGTCTCTGGGGCATCTTTTTCGATGTGGGTCACATATTTGATCTGCCATGTGTGCTGCATACTTCAACACGTTAACCTAAAGCTATTTTGGTGTTATCCTGATGAGCCGAGGGGGCTTTAATTAGCTAAAACGAAAGCGTAATTGAATCTAATGAGCCATGCTATGGCACTTTGGCACCCTGCCGCCTTACTCAGCCAGAGTGCTGACACACGCTCTCTCTCTCTCTCTCTCTCTCTCTCTCTCCCCCTTGTTCATAGACACACAATCATGACATGTTAAGGACACTGACTGGCTGCAACTAGTTGAACACCAGGTTCTTATAAAACAGTGTCTAATACACACCAAATAGTGACTCTCTTTCAGCTGACATATTTCTATTAGAGGAACCAGCTGTAACATTTAAGTATAAAGTTAATATAAGGTACAAATGAAAGCACTTCATTAATAACTCTCTGAGAGAGTAATGGTAAAAGGGTTGCACACGTAGGCCTCATTTTCACTGTTGCATAATAGAAAGCTTTTAAAGATTTAAAGTAAAGCATTAGCTGTAGACTCTGCATCAGCCCACACACTGGCCCTCATAATGGCTTGGATGGACACACGGTGGACCTGAGATTCTGCCTGGCTGTCCTTAGACAGGATAATAATGCATGTTTAAGGCAGCCAGAGCACTTCAAAAGACAGACACGAGGAGGGCGAGTGTTGTGCTGTCTGAAAGCCTTCAGCAGCGAGGACCCGGTGCTAGTGGTGGATTATTGCACTTGAGGCTCCATCTCACCAAATGCTTAAAACTGAGGGTAATCCATCCATTAGTGACGTTCCTCAGCACTCACCGAAAACCCAGGCCTTTGCTATATTAAATATTAAATAATAGCCACCAATTGACGCGTATAATGCATTAATATTTCATTCATGAGAGCGCAGTAAATATGCCATCCTATGCGAGAAATCATGCCATGTCTACTTCACTAGGTGCAAACAACGCTCAGGTGTTTTTTAAGGTACCATTCTGTAATTATGCGTAAAGATCAGTCAGCAGCCATGGCATTTTTACCCCAGACAGTTTCTGCCTTGCTGACATTTTAACAGCTGCAGGGGAAAGAAAAGTGAGCATCAGCTGCTTGTGTTAAGTAAGAAGCCTTACGCATTTAGCCTTTTAACAGACTATAACACCACTCTCCATTCTGCTGGGGACATGGACTTCAACTGAATGTCATGGAGCAGACTGAGGTCCATCACAGACTTCAGGGGAAAGAGCTGCAGTGTGGAGGAGGTGACTGCTTCTCTGCCCGAGGAGCTGAACTTCTTCTACGCTCGCTTTGAGAGCTACAGCTAGCCTTAACTTCTGACTGATCAGAACAACGGCCCTCTTCTGATTTCAGAGGCAGATGTGTGTAAATACTTCAAAAAAGTAAACACACACAAAGCTCCTGGACCAGACAATATCCCAGGACAAGCT